>BQNB010081122.1:0-29721 GCA_026074375.1 Tanacetum coccineum
GTAATTTGTAACTAGCAGGTTGTGGCGTTAATTATGAATCATTTTTTTATTGTAAGGCATTTGGAAAATCTAATGGGGATGTAGGTATATGTCTTAATTGTATGTGGTTCTCGGATAGGTCTGTATCTCCTCCGGATGAGTGAGATATCGCCGTTTTACCAAAACTAGTCAAATCTGGTATACCGTTGGGAAAACGAGAATAACTCCATATTTTTGTATTAACTTTTCAAAAGGGAATTATGATACCTGTAGAGGAATCTTATCGCTATTTCCTCCCACTGACCTCACATCAATAGCATCAAAGATTTCAAATTACGCTCATTTTCGTTAGCTACAAAAATCAGTCATAAGTTCTTAGGGACTGCTTTTGATCAGTATGTTTCAAAATATTTTTGGTCTATGGGGACCAGGGAAATTAGACTAGGAGGTAGAGAAACATCTTAGGTACATGTAGGAATTCAGATGGAGTCATTGTGGAGTCTGATAGAACTCCTTAGATCGTTTAAGCTCAGTTTGATTAGAACTTATATCTAGGATTAACAATAACAATGATAACAATATGCACAGCGGAATTAAATAAAGAACATCAATGTTATTTGAACAAGGTTTTATTACCAAACATTTCCACCAAGCCTCAAATCTATATGATCATTATAGATCGGTTACCACCTGTAACAGGGATTAAGGAAACCTTAATTACCGTGAGGCTACACCACATAAACTAGACATCTACATTGATCCAGTGTACACACACACGCTTTTCTAGATACTAAAACTATGTGTCTATGATCTCGTTATATAGAGAGATCATGACTTACAAAGGAAGTTAACATAAAGATATAAACAAGTAAATCTTTTAAACATTAAGAAATATCTTCTGTTATCTTTATCTTCTTAAGGAGATCTTCCAGAATCTTCATCTTTTGATATTTTTGACCAAATCTTCCATAATTCTCCACCAGCTTATAGAATTCTAATCTTGACGATTTAGTCCTTATGTTTCATTCTTTTATTTATTTTGTCTCTGGTATGTGCTTAATTACACATACCTTTTACCTAATAAAATGACCCTAAACGACCAAAAATAGATCATAAATGCTATATATATGCTTGTTTTGCGTTATGTACTGTACAGGTATCGGATATCGACAAAAGGACAAAAATAATGAAAACGGACAAAACCGGACACGAGATTGGAATGAGCGTGAAAAACCAAAGCCGAAGGCGTATACATCCTTAATGGGCCAACCCGTATCCATTTTAATGGGCTGGGTCAGCCCATTAACTTTGTATCCATACTATATTAAACCAAGTCCAAAACTATAAATCCAAATCCATTTACAACCCATTTTAATCCTAAACCTAATCCTGGCCCAAAGAAAGTCAAAGCCCAATCTATAACCCATGTCCAAGTCAACACGGGTGAAAAGAATAAGATGTATTGTACATCTCTATCATTTCCCCCCTTTTTTCACCCTGCAACCATTAACCATAGGGTAAATCCCTATCATTCACCCTCTCACACGCTCAAAGTCCTTCTAGAAGGCTTACCTGACACTTTCTGACACTCACCCATGTCCACGCTGGCAATCCGGAGCTATATGATTGGTAGATGGCACATGGCTAATAATCAAGGGCTTAGATGATGAAGATTGGACCTAAGGGCTATGATTGATGGAATGAGGAGCGTCCTCAGGCTCTAGAAGGATCTTTCCCTTACTATAAATAGGTTTGTAATCACACAGTTGAAAGCATCTAGTGTAGGAGTAGAGTAGTATAGCTTATAGCTTAATTTCCCAGCTTATTGTTTTTTTAAATACTGTAATTTCCTTTTTAAGTAATGTAATCTCAGTTTTATTAATAAAAGTTCATTTACTTAAATCCTGTCCTTTAAATTTTGATTTACTTTGATACAATTAAGCTCTAAGATGTTTTTAAAAATCATTTAATCATTAATAAGCTCTCATTTCTCTTTAAAGTCACTTATAAATCATTTTAAGCTTTTCTTTATAACACAGTTTCATTTAAAGTACTTAAATATCTATGCTTAATGGAGTGCTTAATAATTGGATGATAAGCCAGACATGGATGGGCTTATTGGACCTTACTAGCTTGTGCAAACAAGCTAGAGCTTGTAGAAAAGCTCTCTAAGAGCATTCAATCCTTGTTTTGTGCAAAGGATCAAAGTAAGTTTTCATTTTTACAATTTAGCTTATTTTCTTATTCAACTTATTTTACTGCTTATTTGTGCTTATTTGTGCTTATTAGTATTTGCAATGTGCTTATTCTGTTTCAATTTAGCTTATAGATCATAGTTTAGAAGTAGCTTAATTTTAGGATATAAGTTAATGTTGTTGGTTTTAGAGTTAAAGCTACTTAATATTATAGCTTATCAAATAGTGCTAAATTTTCCTAAGATTTTGCTTAATAGTCTTTGATAATCTTAGTTCTTAATCTGTTTTAGTAATTCAAAAGGATATTAAGTACTGCTAACATATATGATAGAAGATGCCTCCAAATTAAATAATGTACTAGCACATTTATCAGAATACCACCCAACTAATCCTCTTCTTTGAAGTGGTACGCCTCCAAATAGCATCTTCATTAAAGTGTGGATCAAACATAAGTCCCGAGGTCACTACTCCAATGCCACTTCTCAGAAGCATTCTCAAGCCAATTGTTCCATACTTTTGCATTACCAAACCTTACAGCTCTAAAATTCCTCTCTTGTGAAGTCTTTAATCACAGCTTAAAGCTCATGTAACTGTTATTCAAGCTCTATATAGCTCTCATTAATCTGATAAACACTTATTTGTGAGACCCTTGCTGAAATACTTCCCAATTTAAACCAAAACATTATGTTTGTATAGCAAAGGTAAGTAGGGATTCATATGACAGCTTCCCAAACTGATTCCTCTTATCAGTCTCTCCTGCTGGCTATATCCTTGTGCATTCTTTCAATACTTATACCTTTCGTAGCCTTTTGCTTCTTCTTTTTTCCTGTTCTTTTTACTAAGGCTCTTCTTCCTTTACTTCAGCAACTTTTTCCCTCCATAGCTGAAACAACTTATCCTCAATCGTTTGTTTCCATTTTAAGTTTATTGTCTAAAGCTCTTCTCCATAATCTTTTTTAATTTATGGCCTTTGGTAGCTTCAAAATCCATAGGAACAAAAGTGTCAATCCGCTGAACTAACTTATCAAACTCTTCTTTAATTTCTTCAAAACTCAACTTTTTTTAACTGAGAAAGCTTCCAACTTCCTTGATTCTTCAGATATTTTGACATGTAGATTCTCAACTGTAACTATATGGGTTCTAATATCTATTTGCCTTAGCTCTTTCCTCTACAAAATGTTTCTTCTTTTCCTTTGATTCAACCCATTAATCTACCATACATTTTTGCAAACGTCTTTGTTATAATAGCAATCCTTCCCAACACATCTTTTGTCAACTCTGCATTTGCTTCTAGCTTAGCTCTAATAGCATCCCAATCTTCTTCAGTATAATATTAAGCTTCAAATTGAAGTTGAGCTTTTCTTTTCTTTTGTTGTTCAGATAATGCTTCCTCTGCTGCCATTCTTTTGGCTATCAATTTATCTAAATGAATCTGCTTTGCAACTTCTTCATCCATTTGAGCTTGCAATTTTATAGCCTCTTCCAATCCCAACCTTCCTCTTATCTTATTTGTTATTTAGTTTTGTGAGTAGCCTGGATATCCTCTTCAACCATTGAGCCATTCCTTTCCCATTGACTCCCTTTTATCTACCATACCAAATAAACTTTAGCACTACCAGTACTAACCTCTTCAATACCAGTATTAATCTCAACTCTCTCAGTATTAATCTCTTCTTTAGCATCCAATCCAGTATTAATCTTTTATCCACTGACCTTGCTCTCCTCCTATAACTCTTGCCCTATATCAGTTGATTTTACCTTGCTAACACCCTGAGAAGCAACCTTTAACAATGTTTTGGCTAACCTCCCAAATTGTAAGGACTGATATCTTCTTCTTGATGGCCCCCCTGAAGCTTTTGTAGGATAACAAAATTTGTTGACTTCTTATTCTTTCTCATGGATTCTCTTACCAAAGAAACCAGAATGATCATCATCAATGATCCTGAATCTATATCCTCCCTAATCCTCCTGGTTCTTCACCTCCTCTGATTCAATATTACCAACTTTTTGTGTCTTTCTTTTAATGCCTTTTTCCAGAATCTTTACCTTTTTAACCAAGTGAGAACTCTCTGCCTTTCCATAAGTTGTCTTTGTCCTTGTTGCATCTCTTTCTCCAAAGTTTTTCAACCGGTCACCAACCTATGTACAATAACCATCAATTCGGTTTAAGTACATACTGTCCTCAAGCACTTTCCTGATGTATAACTTCAGGGAGAGTGCATAAAGACCTAGGTAGTAAGTAATGAGGTGGTGAAAAAGGTAGTGATTGATGGTGAATGAGGTGAGTGAATAGGGGTGATTGATGTTGGTTAATGAGTGTGAATAGGTGGTGAATGAGGTGGTGCGTGATGGATGAGTGGTGATGGAATAGATGGAATGGATGGTGGGATGTGGAGTGGATATATTAGATCAGCAGGTGTGTATGGGTTTCATCTGGTGGTGTTGAGCCTTTACTTGATCCACATTTGCCCCCTGCCAATACATAGCAGGCAACAATGGTTAAAAATCCCCTGCATAAAAACCCCTTTTTCCCATGTTTGCAAAATCTTTTTGGTCAAAGTAGGGGCTCATATCTTCCTTTATTTCAGTTGTAATATCCAAAAAATAAAAAATAATTTGTAAAAACTTGGATCCATAAAATTTTTGTATTACTCTCTATGATAATGAACCATCCCCATCAAAAAAAAAAATAAAAAACAAATTTTAAAAAATTATAAACCCTGATTGCTAGAGAGACAGATTAATGCTTAGGCATAGTACTACCAAATTGATCCCATCCACCAGACTTGAGCTTAAACAAGTGTAAAATAGATGATTAGAAATTTCCAATGGGTGTAAAATTCCTTTTCCAAAAAAGTTAATTTACCCTCATAACATAACACTAATGTTGGCTAATCCAGCAATATTTCAAGCATCAGATAAATTATGTAGATCTCCGTGTTGCATCTGTCAATTGAAGTTTACCTTCTAAACAGATGCCTCAGTAATATATACTCTTAGAGTCTATAGATACTATTAATTGTTGAGTCCTATTAGCAAAGTGTTTCTATGAGGCAGTTTGCCTAAAACTGTTTGACAAGAGTCAATAGTGATAGGTATAGTGTATTAGAAGGTTAAGGCATACCAGAGATGTTCATTTAATGAAATCTACTACCTTAGTGAAACCAACACTTTCATTTGATTCTTCAGAAAGCGACAATATAATGCTTGTCAGAGTACTGTTAATTGTCCATATAGACTTGTTGATAACATAAATCGTAAAAAATGTAAATTCTATCCCGGGATTGATTCGAGTAAATTTACTAAGTGGTCTGTTAGAAGAGAGGGAGTTGAGTTTTTAATCGATGAATAACAAGGATTCTTCTTATGGGACCCGTGTTAAAAGAATTTTCATCAGAGTAAGAAAGATAATTTTATTGAAGAAAGTGCAATACTTATCCCAATATGAAAACCTAATGTTAGAAGAACCGCCTAAAAAATCTCTAACCGGTAATAATTAAAAATAGAAAAAGTAATTATCCCCCCTCACCAGCACCAACGGTCCTTCTAACCAGTATACAATTAGTCTACCAATACTAATATATCTACCAGAAATTAACATATAGACTAACCAAATAACTTATAGAACTAACAGATATTATCTTGAAGGTCCACAAATTAACAAGTAGTACACGCGAATTAACTTGTATACTACCAAGAATTAACCTAATACTTAGTACTTATAACCTATATGAGTAAATTTGGCCACACTTACATCTATCCAGCCTCCAAATCCATGCTTATCCTGAAAAGTTAGTGCAAAAACAAGAAAATTGCTACAATATACCATGAACTTGAACTAACTAAATCTGAACTACCAGCATTAATACCCTAGCAGTATTAATGTAAACTAGAAGTAGTTACTAGTCTTTACAAACTTTACAATTTAACCTCCCCTCAAATGTAACTACAGATTTAACATTCCAATGCTGACCACTAAAAGTTAAACCTGGTAACATCAAATCCCCTTTGTTGAGAAGGTCTGAACATTTAGGTCAGTGTAATCTTGTAAACATCTATCAATCTCTTCTCATAACAATCCCTTATGAAGTGATGTCGAATCTCAATGTGCTTGGTTCTTGAGTGATAAACTGGATTCTTGACAACACATATGTGCACCTCTTACAAAATGGATTTTGGGTGTTCATAGAAGTTGAAGCAATAATCTATCATTCGTTTTGTACCATAGTACTTTGCCTACAAGCAATGAGCAGACTGCAACATACTGCCTCAGGAGTAGAATTGGCCATCATTGTCTGCTTTTTTTTTTTGCCCTGCCAAGATATAGTCTTCTAACCAAGAAATTGACATCCAACAGTTGTTGATTTTCCTGTCAAGGCTGGCTCCTATCCTGCATATCCTTATCTGAAAGGCTTATAGTTCAAAAGGGAGACCAGGTATACCATAACCCTAGTTTAGGTTGATGTTTGAGATATTTAAAGATCCTCTTTACAGCATGTAAATGGGAAGCTTTAGAAGTGACTTGAAACCTTACACAGGCATAGACAGCAAACACGATGTCTGGCCTTGATGTAGTCAAATACATCAGGGAACCAATCACTGATCGGTATTCATGCACATCTTCCTCTACACCATCTTCATCTTTAACCAACGGGCTTGTTTGGAAACTCAATAGGAAAGTAGTACTGTTTTGATGGAGCAAAAATCAATACTTCTTGAGAATGTCAGCTTACATACTTGTCCTTGATAATGAAGAATCTCATCAGGGGTTGTTGCTGATCACCTGTAGTCCCAAAAAGAATGTAAACTCCTCCCATGGAAACTCATCTGGAAACTTTTGAGCATAGACTTCTTCTTCAAATTCAGAACACATAGACTTCTTAGTAAGCCATATATTATTCATTAACCACATAGACTTGGACCACCAAATGACACTCTTATTCCTCTTGAAAAACAAGGTTATGTCTATGGTACCCCTCTTCTAAAATCATTCTCCTCCAGCAGAAAAAGTAGAGTGTTCTCATACCAAGCCTCTAGGCCTTGATGTAGACCTTAACGAGCTTTAACCACCTATATGATGACCTTTGTTTTGGAATGAGCAGATCAACAAAGCCTGGATTTGAAAAACAACACCTCTTCCTTTTAATGTGCCATAGAGAAAAGTACTTTTAACTACGATCCATTTTGATAGACAAGAAAATCCCATAAATAATGCCCCAAGGCCTAAGAACAGTCTGAATGCCTCTATTCTAGCAACAGGCAAAAACCGTCATCATAGTCTATTCCTCTTCTTGTCTTATGACCTTGAGCTATAACGACAAAGCCAGAGAGATTATTCTTTACCAGCAATCTTCTCCTTACTCTCTTGTTTGCTCTGAAAAACCCACTTAGGTGCCAATTGTGCCTATCTTTCCAAAATGCAAAATCCACAAGTATCCAAACCTGCAATAAAGACTTGAACTGAGAAATTCCTCTTGCATTGCTTCAACCAACTTTCATCCTTTATAAGGCTTATGATAAGTCTTGGTCTTCTGAGAGAGAAAACATGCAAACAAACAATTCTATGATCCTTGAGCAGTTTGTTCTATTTTGTTTGTAATGTAACTCACCAAGGGCTTGTTGTCTAAAAGCCTTTTTGAATCTTCCCTCTTTGTTTGACTGCTGATGTATGATCTCCTAGAATTTGTCCCTTTTTGGATGATCCTTTAATAAAGTTTCTGAGTTTGGGAATAGACTGACGCAATGGTGTTATCCGATGTTATTTGAAATTAGCCACTGCACCCACATCTTCATCATCATCATAACTCTATTGAATATTCCATATTAGAAGAGTAATTAGAAGCATCTTCCAAGGCAGCATATTTGGATCAATGGGTAAAATACAGCAATTAGGGAAGTAAGATGCATCAAATAGGTATGTTTTCCTTCAAGATATAAAAATGCTGATTCACAGCATATGCACATGTTGGAAGTACGAGCAAGTCACTATCCATTGGGTGTAGTTAGGACCTATCAGTACTAACAAATAAGCCTTATAAAGTACGTACGTTTGGTTAGTAATTGGTAGCTTGAGCTGGCCTTCTTTTGAGATGAATTCTCCTCTTTTCTTCTCAAAAGGCTTGTCCTTGAAATATCCTCCATAGCTTTTAGCAACCAATTCCTAATTAACCACACATCCTCAATTTCCATCTTGCAAATCCTTTTTTATTTTCTTGCATCTGAAGTTTGGTTCTTCTTTATCATCAGCATCCTCTGAATCTTGGACATCTTTATCTGAAGAAGCATTTTCAGAAGTTTTTTCTTGTGCTATAACAACCTGCAATTTTCATCAATGTAAATATCCATCTATTAAGATGCAATGTACAATCTATCTATTATATATGAACTCACCTTTTTCCAGGGAAATTTTTCGCTTTATTACATTACTTACTTTGCCAATATCTCAATGTGCAACATTTCTTGCATAACTAAAGTTAACGGACTCACGCAACCTATCTATGGCAATCCTATCTTCATATATGTCAATCATCATAACATGTCAAGTCAATATCATAATATCATTTTTACAAAGTACATTACTCATATAATGTGTCAATTGCAACATTATATCAAAACGGGCTTTAAACCGTTATCGTATGCCTCTAAACCCTAACTTCATGAAAGGTTAACATCTAAAGTGAATGCACAAGCTACTAAAGCATATGTACAAACAATATAACATCTAATTTGAAATATAAAATCTCTTTAAGTGAAGGTACAAGTCTTTAAAATCTCAATATACAAGTCATTAAGCATGATCTCCAAAATAGCTGTTTTACCTCCGTTTTCATTCTATTTTCTTCACCATCATTTGTGTACAAGCTACTACACTCAATATACAATGTGTAAACCCTAATTATTCTATTCATAAGCTTTCATACATCTTATTGCACTCAAAACCCTAATTCAAAACCCTAAACCTTAAAACCGAGCTAGTTTCTAAACCATGACCTGAATCTTGATTTTTATCCATTGTAAACCCAAAACAACACTCAAATAAGTTGTAATAGCTTAATTTACAACATTATTAATCATATTACATCATCATTTCATCATTTTACTTCAATTATACAAGAGATAAATCTAGAAAACCCTAATTGTGCCCTAATTGGAACTTTTGACCCGTTTACTCATTTTCTACCCGTTTTAACCCAAACCACCTATCAAATTTTGATTATAATCCTTAATATAAGTCTTAGGATCAGTAACCTATCATTCTTAATCAAATTTACATGAATTACAAGCTAGAAAACTCAATCTGAACCCTAATGAGCCCTAAATGTACCCGTATACACCTTTTTCTCATTTTAACCCATTTTAAAGTTCTATATTGCAAACAAGCACCTCAATGACTAAGATCCTTCATCCCTAAGCTTCTTACAAGCACCTCACACAAATATCTACTTCATTTATAGTTTAAAAGATGATCACATGGTTCCTTGTTCTTCTTTCTTAGCCGCGGCATACCAAGACCAAGCCAACACATCAAGGCTACTTTATAGCTTAAACAACACATCCTCTAGCCCCTCCTCATCACCCTCTAGACCTCCTACATGTCCTCTCCTGGTCACATAACTTCCCTTGGCCTCCAAGTCCAATTCGCCTATAAATAGAACCTTAAACACTTCATTTCAAACCATCCCCCACTTCCTCCTCTATAACCCTTACATAGCAGCAATCCTTTGCTCTAAGAGATCCTAATAGGTCTTAAGAAGGATCAATTTCAGAAATTAAGGAAAATAAACCAAGAAACGAAGCCCCGGAGTCGTTATTCTAGGAGTATGAAGCTATAAGTCTCGATATTATGACCCGTTTCTCTAAGCTATAATCTCAAATCCCATGTTCTTAAGCTTATATTCTGTATTCAATGCCGTCATAATGTTTCATAAATCATGCTAAATCATAATATAAGCTTTGACTCAAAAACCCTATGTTTTTTAATACCTTTTTGAATCCAAAACCGTACACCCGAAACCCTAATTTTAAGTTTTTGCTTAATCTATAAGCTAAGCTTGTAAACTATTGTTATAATCTATCCCAATAAGCTTAATTATCATTAAAATAAGTGCTTTGATAAGTCATGAAAGAATTTAAACTTAAAACCCGCGCGTTTTCATTTTAAAACCCTAATATGACCCGTTTTGCTTCCTAGCTTAACGAATCGTTATTTTAAACTTGCGTTGCGTAAATCAATTATATTTTAATATTATTCATAGACTTATAATGTCTATTGAAATTTAAAAAAAGCTAGCATGGCAAATTTGGACATGTTTTGTAAATTTACCCTGCAAGGGGTATATATCGAAACTTTTGGAAACTTATAACTAAAAGGACTAAAAATGTCATTTTATCAAATTTATAACTACAAGGGTTTATTATGTCATTTTTCAAAGTGCAAGGTTTACTTTGTATATCTTTAAAAGTTTAAGGACCAAAGTCGTAAAAGTGCAAACTCCAAGGGTATATTCTGCCACTTTTCAAACTCAAGGATCTAAAATGTAACATTTTGAAAAAGGATAAAAACACATTCAAAACATTATCAGACATAACTTTAATTAACGCTTGACGTGCTTAACATTTCTAGATATTAAATAAAATGCTTAAAACCACTTATGTTGTAACTATTATATCATTCATCATCGACGTGCTTTCAAAAATCATGTCCCGGATCCATATCATACCACAATACTAGGGAGCTTCATATTAAGGAGTTTCATCTTGGTATACTTCTGACTGAGTTATTGGTTTACTATTTAAATGCCTCTAGCTCCTCAAACGTTTACTGAATGACTTCTGAATTAATATGGCCCAAACGTGTTATGATAATTTTTTTATATCAAAACCGACATCGATGTAAAATCTTACATATTCAATCAAACTAAGACTTAACATATATTACCCCATAGCCCGTGACAAGCCGTTACTTTCATTCCAAATACCTGTGCTATCAATTTTCCCTATAACCTTCAGGTGAGTCATAGCCTCACATTTCAATCTTTATTATAAACCCGCGAGGGGGAAACATGCTATAAATATGAATGCAATTAATTCTGTATGCTATTTCCAATTTACAATTGCCTAAGTAACAGTTTAGTCTTTACGTTCCCCATAATCATGAAACCATTAATTACTCTCCGTAGTAAGCGCGAATGTTGATGAATAGATCTATTTGGCTGGGAGTCCCCGGTGGTGTATCTACTTATGGATAACCAAATGCAATCATTAGAAATCAACGCGGATTTTAGCAAATGTACCCACAGGGGCCTATAAACATATGCCACCCAATACCCTAGGCTTCGACATCAAGAGCTAATGGCAATTAATAAATATGTATTTCAATAACGGTGTATAACAACGTAACCAATATCACACTTGCATTCAAATTATAAACTTAAACCTATATATTTCACTCACCCATGTGTTGACTTTTAGCATGTTTTTATCTCAGTGTAACTAATGGTCGGATGGCGAGGACATGAAGATGGAAAAATCCCCCGTTATACATTCAAACTTCATAAGATAGATTTTTGGGAACTCTCGTTTGTAATAACCTGAAGAAATAAATAATATATTTATTTTAAAAATGACTCTTTTTGATTTCGTTTCTATATTATGCCTGTAGTACCTATAAGTAATAGCCCCAGATTACTTCCTCTGGCTATATGTAAAAATGGGGGTGTTACATGTGCAATCTGAACAACATCCTTTACTGGAATCCTTGTCCTATGAGGTTGTAGTATAAGCATTATGTATTCCTGAGTAGGTCCTTTATCTTTTCCTGATGAACCTGCAATATAAGAATCTTGTGTACCTGTCATCCACAATGTACATGATTTTCTACACTAACAGAATATAATTCATTGAATTGCTGAGAAAATCAAGATCAAACATCCAATTAGGACCAGTTCCTGTCACATTAGGTTGATATTCAAGAAAATTTAAGTGTAGATTCTCTTATACCCTTTTGGTCCTTTTGTTGTATACTCTAAAGGCTTTACTAGAGGTAGCGTATCCAAGCAAATACCCTATCATCAGATTTTCCACAAATTTGCCAAGGAATCTAAGGAGTTCAAAATAGTCAATGGAGTACCCAAAAGGTCTCATAAAAATAATAACTAGTGATTTACCACTAATAGTTCAGAAGTGTCTTATTTTGAGGTTCTTGTCACTAATACCCTATTACAGTACATACACGTTCAGTAATAATTCCTCTCCCAAATGGGATATGTAAAAGTTGAGTTTTGTCTAACATAGTTCTAGCAGCCTCAATTAGGGTCCTGTTTTTTCCTTCTATTCTGCAACACATTCTGCTATGGATTCTAGCTACACTAAACTCCCTTTTGATTCCTTTCTTAGCACAGAACTCATTCATATCATGATTCTTAAACTCTGTCCCATTATCACATCTAATGATTTTAACATTATGATTCAATTATTTTTCTGAGCCTATGATAAGATTACAAAGGATTTCAGATGTTTCATCCATGGTAAATAAGAAAAATACCCAACTAAACCTGTCTGAAAAGCATCATGCACAACCAAGCAGTACCTTTTCTTGTTGATGCTTTCTACAGAGACAGGTACAAATAAGTCCATATGAAGTAATTCTAGGGGCTCTCTGATGATTCTATCTAACTTGGCCTTACAGGAGGCCTTGTGTTGCTTACCCTTCTTGCAGGCAACACAAGTGAGGTCATTCACAAAAACTTTTGAAGGTAAACCTCTAACTAGGTGACCTTTAACAAGTTTATTTATATTTTTGAAATTTACATGACCTAATCTCCTATGCCATAATTTAGACTCATCTGCTGTTGCATTTGCATATAAACAAGTTATACCTCCAGAAGGAATAATGTTCTTTAAATCTAAGTTGTACACATCATCCTTTCTATTAGGTATAAGTTAAGATCTGTTTCTATCTTATTTGTTTTTAGGTTAGCTTATTTTTGCTTTTTAAGTCTTAACAGTTTACTTAAAAGTTAAGTTTTGAAAACCAAATTGTCAACTTAATTGGTGCTTATTCTAGCTTTTTAATAATTTTTTGAAATAAGTTTCTTTATTAAAGTTTATTAGTTTACCTTTACCCATTATTTTACCTCCTTTGGGATCACTTCCAAAAGCCATAAATCCTCCATTGAAATCTTCATAGTCTGAAAGATAACCTTTGTTGCCAGTCATATGGTTAGAGCAACCACTATCCACCACTGCATGATCCAGTAACAAGATCTCTGGATTGCCCTGCACAAAAAGTAAGAGAATTAGTATCTCTTAGGAATCCAAGCCATTATAGACTTGGAAATCCCTTTTGGGTCAACATACTCAACCTTTTTGAGCATGAATGATCTACTGTCTTTGGACACATGATCCAAGTAATTTCCCTTAGGCCTCCAAACCCATCTTGACTTTTTAAGGTCAGTATACCCTTACCAGTATTAACTACTGCTCTTGTCCCAGCAGTAGTCATATTTTGAACCCCAAAAGTTTTAACATCTTATTTTAAGTCTTTGGGTTTAAAAGTTGGTTTTGTGTATTAAGACCTCTTGATAGGTGAGCATGAGCATCTTGGTCTTACATTGTCCATTCTTGGGTAAATAGGTCTGGTAGCATAAACAGGCCTAGTAGTACTAACACTTGGCTTAGTAGTACAAACAGGCCTAGCAGTACTAACACTTGGCCTAGCAGTACTAACAGGCCTAGCAGTACTAACACTTGGCCTAGCAGTACCAACAGGCCTAGCAGTACTAACACTTGGCCTATGCAAACCTGTTCTTGTTAGTACTCCTGATGGGACAAAAGTCTTACTTAAATGTGGGTATTTTGAAAAGTTTTGATGATTAACCCTTTTAGTATTATCCCATACTGGTTTGCCCTCCCTTTGACCAGTATTAACCACATTTTTCAGCTTAGGCTCTTGACTCTTTTTGTCATGAAAATTACAGTCTTTGATCAAATGGTCAGTACTTTTACAAACAAAACAAGCTTTTACTTTCCTAAAACCAATTCCTTGTTTCTTAGAATTTTGACCACTTTTATCATCTCTAGTCTTAACTGTTTGAGTCTCAGGTCTAACTGTTTGCACTTCATACTCTTCTTCCTCATCATCTGAGTTCCAATCCTCAATGATAACTCTATCTCTGTCAATCTTAGGATTAGACACAACTGACTCACTGGCTGACTTAGGCTTTTCAGCATTTGTTTGACCTGCAGTCTCACTTGTTTTAGTATTAAGCTCAGTTGTTTGTGACTCAATGATTTTATTCCTAATGGCATATTCATCTAACCCTGCAAATGATATGTCAGCTCTTGGGGTTAAGAAGTTCCCTATTATGGGAGGGGGAACAGCTTTATACCCATTCTTTGAAAATCTATCATTTTTTGGTGAGTTCTCTTCATCACTTGATCTAACATCAAAAATACTCAAACTATTCTCACTATCAGTTTCATGATTGCCACTTAATTCATTCAATTGTGTCCTATATCCTAAACTAGTTTTATCTCTAGCACTCATTTGACTGTTAAGTATTCCATCAAGATTCTTGGTTAATTCTTCCCATTTTGCAATCTTATCTTTTAACTCATCTCTTTCCTTAACAATCTTTTCTAATTCCAGATTTAAGTTGTTAATTTTTATTTCTCTACATTTAAGCTCATAGTTTTGAAATTCATATTTCTCACCCCAAGCCAATTCATTCTTTTCATGTCCAAGAATCCTAGATTCTAGTGACTCTAAGGCTATCTCATAACCCCTGATTTCTAGTTTTGCTTTGTTATGTTTTTCTCTTTCAGTATCATAGTTCTTTTGAAGAGTTTTAAATGATTCAAGACATTGTTTAGAACATTTTTTACCTCGCTGTCAGAAGAACTTGATGAGCTTGAAGAGGAGATTGCCATCAAAGCAAAATTGACTGGTTCTACTTCAAAATCATTGCTCCATTCATAGCCTCCTAGACCATCTTGAGCCACCAGTGCCTGTGATGAAGATTCATTTGTTGGTGCATTGCTCCTGCTATTGTCACCATAAGATCTTCTTCCTTGATTCCTTCCAGATCTACATTCTCTAGCAAAGTGCCCTTTTCTGTGATAGTTGTAGCACTCAATCTTTGACTTATCAAGAGAAATGGGTCATTTTTCTTTGAAGTCCAAATTTCTTCATGTCCTTTGAATGAACTTCTTTACTCTGACAGTTAACATAGCCACCTGCCATCGAAGATCCAATTCCTCCAAGTCATCTCCATCCATCTGCTGAAAATCCTCATTCTCAAGTTGAGGACTGGTTGTTGGTTGTGCAAGGAAAGAGTAAGCTACATCATGAGCACATGGAGTAGATGGAACTTGATTAATTCCACCAGCAGTACTAACCCCAAAATCTCCACTGGCAGTACTAACTTCATTAGTACTGCTAGTATTCTCAGAGGAGAGAAAAGCCAAATTCTGAGAAGCAGAGTTGGAACCTGAAGACCTTTTCAATTCATCTTCATAAACCCTAAGATTGTTGTAAAGGTCATCAATATCAATCTCATCAATGTCTGGCTTATTTCTCATGATGAGGGCAATCTGATTCCATGAAGAAGGAAGACTTCTAAGGAACTTCTGGTTGATATCTTCCTTTGATATTGGAGCACCATGAACCTCCAATTGACTTATCAGTTTTTAAAACCTATCATAAGCTTTGTCCAAGCTTTCATTTGATGCAGTAGAAAAAAATTTAAACTGATGTTTTAGAACATTTTTCTACATCTTCTTGGATTCTATATTACCACCAAACCTCGATTTGATTGCCTCCCAGAGTGATTTAGCATCTGCAACATTGTGAAACTTGAGGAGGTATTCATCAGGTATTGCTAAAAGCAAGATGCTTTTAACTCTTTCCTGATTCCTTCTAGCAGCCAGTTGTTTGGCAGTCTTAGGAGCAGGAGGAGCAGAAGGACCAGATTGATCTCCTGTTGGTGCAGGTTCTTCTTCTAGATCTCCATTGACAATAACATCCCATAGGTTATGGTCTGTATGACAAATATATTGTCGCATTCTCATGCTCCAAAAATCGTACTCTCCCTTCCTGATAATAGGCATCTTCATTGCAGTGATTGTAGGTGGAGGAATATCTTGTTATGCCATCTTACAATTGAGTTCTTCTTATTTAGAGTTTCCACACAAGCTCTGATAATGATAAATGTTTTAAATATATTATTTGTTCTTATCTTCTGTTGTAAGCCTTGATATCTCTATATATAAAGAGATTATCAGGCATATGGTTTAGATATCCATCCATAGAAATCTAGAGCTCTCCCAATAAGAGTCTAGATAGTTAGATAGCAAGTCAACTAATGAGAGTCGAATAGTACACCATAGTTAGTTGGTGTGGCCCCAAATTATAGTTGGGGTAATAAGGAAACGTTCAATAAAGAAAACCTTGTGATAACTATGATTGTGTTCTTTATTATTCTGCTGCGTGTTATCTATCATTGTTATTATTCATCCTAGATATATAAGATCTAATCAATCTTGAGCCGTAAATGATCTTATCAATTGGTATCAGAGCAGGTTGCTCTTGATATCTAGGATCATAAGGTTTTTATTCGTGTCTATTTGATTGGTTTTCTGTTAATGGTGAATTTGACAAAACAAGGGTTTTTCACAAACCCTAATTTGGTAAAAACAAGAAGTTGAGTTTTTGGTACACGATTTCAAGAGTTTTTTATTAATATTGTTATAAGTCGTGACAAGGTTTTGATACACATCAGTAAGGAGTAACAACAACGATGTAACAGTAACAGCAAGTTGCAGCAAACAAGAAATTAGTATTGTCCATATTTATTAATACTGCTTAGACGTGTCTTGCCACTGGGATTTAAGGCAAAAGAAGTACTGCTGAGCTTTAAAGGTTACAGCTGCTATTGGGTGACAGTATTACTGTTGGATCAAGGTATGGTTTCTATTGTTCGAACACATTAAAGAGTAAATTGTTTGAAGCAAAAGAGATAAGTACTATTCGAGTACATATAGCTTGTATACTTAATAATGCTTCATGTATATTAGTACTGCTTGCTCAAAGTACTTGGTGCTGTTTACGCTACATGTTTATACTGTTCGAATAATGTACAAAGATGTTGGAACTTATTGAAAACGACTAAGTGTCATTTCTGCTGTTAGAGATGTTCGCTTCTGCTGATAGCATTAAGTCGTTCCTGCTGGCAGTTCAAGTAGCATTCCTGCTGATTATGTTTCTGCTGGTCATGTTCTCGTTTCTGCTGACAGAGATAGAATCTGCTGATTGTTAATTATAGACGTAATTAATGTAATTAAGGAATTATAGTTAGTATCTCATTAATATAGGAATGAGATAAATTAGGAAGAGATTGATGTATATCTCTTACGTGATTTTAGTTTTCTTGTTGACCAATTTAGGGTTTCTTCTCTATAAAAGAAACCTTTAGCATTAGGGCTTGGCACCGATTGAAAAAGCACAAAAACAATTTATTATCAATAGAAAGATCCATAGAGGATCATTGTTTATACTTGTTCTTCTTTATATTACGTTGTTTAGTTTCCGCCTAAACAAGTATTAGAGTCTCTCACGTATATACTTGTGATTACATAAGTATTATACAACCACGTAGGCTAGAAGATCTATCTAGTACACAAGTAAGTCTACTATAAGGTCTAATAGGATCTATACTAACATCAATACTGCCAAATCTTAAGGATCACGCAACAGGCAATTAGGTTATCCTATAAACGATAATTTAACAGGAAACTGGCATCATAACCATAACAAAATCATAACAAGGCTAGCACTTAAGGTGCATAGCCACTCATGCTACAGAATACATAAGAAATAATGGAAGAACTCTTGGATTGAGAAAACATTATAGTCTTACAAGTCTGTGATGAATGATTAATACAATAAATAAGTTAAAGTGATCTCTCAATTGAACTAGTGAATGAATGAGGCAAAATTCTCTTTCCTTGGAAGCCCTGGATGATCTTTGGAACTCTCCTTTGAGTGAATGATACGAATGAGCTGAGATTAGTGCTCTATTTATAATATTCGTCTCAACTACGGCGTAGATGGAGGTATAACTACGTCGTAGTTATGTTAATTCATGCTTTCCTTTTGCAGGCTAAGTGTAACTATGTCGTAGTTGAAGTGGCCTACTACGCCATAGTTGTGACTAGAATTGACTTCTTTGGTCACTCATGATAACTAAGACGTAGTTGAATCAACGCAACTACGACGTAGTTGCTTCTAAGCTTGCTTGGGGATTCAGTTGAACTACGATATAGTTCAATGTGATAACTACGCCGTAGTTATGTATTGGAGCATTAACTACATCTATATTGGCTAATTTTCGTTTTATGTTTCTCTCAACGGTTCATACTTTCTTGTAAATGAAATATAAGGCAATTAAGTACATATTCTAACCATAAATAGACAATTATGAACGTTTTATGAGGGATTTGATACAAAAAGGTATTGGGTATTTGATGTTATCAAATATCCCCCCACTTGGCTTCTACTTGCCCATAAGTAAACCTGTTAGAATAGTTCCTAAAAAGATATCCCCTAATTTAACATGGGAGATATGAATTTATGAATTACCTATGCTAGAAATACAAAGCCAAACACCTCATGAAAAGGGGATCAAAATTACTCAACTCTCACAAGTCTAAGTGTTTTATTTTGGGGTGATCACTCAATAGCAATGTCATAGCATGTATTATATCACGCTAGATTGGAAAGACACAAAGTACACATAGATTTAAGTTCTAAATAGCTCTTAAGGAACATGGGTGACCACACAGGTTTAAATAGATGAAAGATCGTAACCGATACCAATGTTCCAAAAAAGACGACAAAATGTTGGGAATTATATGATTTGATGATACAAAAAGAATGAAACAAAAGGATCAAAATCGTCATTAAAGAATTCTACAAGATGTAGGAGAACATGAAGATTTTAGAAGATTTGATCAATGACACAATGTTAGGAAGATTAAATTTTAGGAAGGATTTTGTTTACTAATAGATGTTGTGTCCTTTGTAAAAACTAGATATTGTGTTCTGTTTGTGTTGATCTTTTGGAGGGGGTCGTGGTTGTGTTTTGTTGTGCTTTTTTATGCTGGTGTGGGTTGTGTGTCTTGTGGGGTGCGTGCTTTGTTTTTGTGTGGGCTTTTGGTTTTTATTTTATGGAAGTGTGTGTTGTTGTGGCTTGTTTGTGATGTATGTGTTTGTAGTGTGTCTTGGGTGGTGTGAGACTATCTGTTGTTGCGGCTTGTGCGTGTTGTTGTGCTTGGTTGTAGTGAGTGTTGCAGGGTGTATAGTGGGTGAGGGTGTGTGTGTGTGTGATTCGGTGTTTTTTGGTGTGGTGCTATGCATGTTTCTGTAATTTGTGTGGGATACGGTGGTGGATAGTTTATGTGTTTGTTGTTGGCTGTTGTTGTGTTGTTCGATCAGTGTTGGTGTGATTGTTGTGGGTTGTGGCTGTGTGATGATTGTTGGTGTTGAGTTGTGTTGAATTCGTGGTTTGATTCGGTTTGTGGATGTGTTTGTGTGATGTGTGGTTTGTGGTGTATGCGTCTTATTGTTGAGGTGTATGGTCTCGCTATTTTTGGTTGTGTTGTGCTGTGGATTGGTGACTGTGTGAAGTTGAGTTTGTTTTGGTAATTTTCTGTTGGTGGGTTTGTTTGGTTTGTCGGTTGATGGCATCGATTAGATGGATTGTATGTTTTGTTCGTGCTACTGTGGTGTTTGAGATGTTGTTCACAATGAGAGTTGGTGTGCTTGATAAGTGTTGGGGTAGTGTTGCGATGGAGTGGCTGTTAGGCGTGTTTTTTGCTTTTGCTATCAGGGTGTTTGTGTGTGGTTGATCTTTTGTGGGTTAGTTTTAGGAGTGTTTGGTTGGTTTGCTGTGTGGATGTTGTGAATTTGTGTGTCGAGTGTGGGGGGTTGTGTTGTTGTTTTGCGAATGTTTTTTTGTGGGTGCTGAGGGTTTTCTTGTTGAGTGATGATTTTCGGGTCGTGTGTGTTTGTTTGATTTGCGTTGTTACTTTGGTTTGGTGTTTCCGGGTATGGTTTGTAGGTGGTTGTTAGTTTGGATGTTTTGTGGCTGTTTTGTTGGATGTTGTTATGAGTGAATTTTTGTGTGGTTTGTGATGTTGTGTAGTTACTCGTGTGTGATTGTGTTTATGTTGTGATGGGTCTGTCTCGTTTGGGTGGTGGATGGAGGGTTGTCGTTTTTGTTATGTGTGTTATTGAGTTGTTGGTCTGGGTGTGTGGTGCTTGTGTTTTGTTGTTGGTGTTGTTGGTGGTGTGATGGTTGGTGTTTTTTGTGTGTTTGTTGGTGTGTGTGTTGTGTTGTTTGATTGTTGTACGAGCGTGGAGTGTGTCGACTTCTGGTGATTGTGTGTTTGCATTGGGGTTTGTGCATGTTCTGGGTTTGGTGTGTCTCTTGCTGTGTTGGTGATGTTGTGTTGCGGTTGTTGGTTTTGCTTCGTTGGGTTGTGTGGTTCTATTGCTTAACGGTGTGTTGATGGTGTAGATAGTTCGGTGTGTTTGTTGTTGTGCGTAGTTACTTTATGTGCTGAAATGTCGTGTGTTGTGTATTTGGTGTTTTGTGTTGTGTTTGCGGATGTAGTTGGTGTGTGGCTGGTGTGTGTTGGTATGGGTGAATGTACATGATTTGTCTGTTATGTGTTTAGTGTTTTGGATGTGGTGTCGGTTGATTTTGTTTTTTGATTGTTTGTGAGGGTTGTTGATTGGATTTTGTGTGTGTGGTTTGTGGATGTTTGTTGGCTTGTATTTTGTGTGTATGATTTCGCTGCTGGAGTGTTTTTGTGTGTGTGTTTGTAGTTTTTGGGTGATTGGGTGACTGTGTGGGTAAAGAGGGTTTGTGGTTGTGGGCTGGGTGGGTGGGGTTTGTCGTGTGCTGCTGGCTGTGTGTTGTTGTGGTAGTGGTATGTATATTGGCGGTGTGGATGTGTGTGTTGTTTGGGTTGTTAATGATGCTATCTGTTGTTGTTTGTGTGTGTTGATTGTTGTGGTGTGTTGTTGTTAATGGTGTTGGTTTGTTGTGGTGGTATGTGTTTTGTTTTTCGATGTGAGTTTGTTGGTGGTCGTGTGTTCTTAAGGTGTGTGTTGTCGAGGGATTGAATGTTTTTCTTGTTGTGTGTATGTTTTGGTTTTGCTGTGGTGTTTGGATGTTGGTTGTTGATGAGGTGTGTGTTGTGTGTTTGTTGATGGTGCGATTGTGAGTTCGTTTTTGTGTGGGCTTGGTGTTGGGTTGTTTGTATGATGTTGGTGTTGTTGATTATGTTGGTCTGTCGAAGTGGTGTTTGTTGTTGGTTGTGAGCTTGGTTCTGGTAGGTGTTGAGTGTGTGTTCGCTGTCATGTTGTGTGGGTTGTGTGCTGCTTGGTATTGTTGTGTTACTTTGGATTGGTGTGTGTTGTGTGTTGATTGTGTGCTGGTACTGTGGGTGTGTTGGTGATGTTGGTGTGGGAGTGGATTGGTCTGTGTTGTTTTTTTGTGTCGGAAACGATTGTTTGTTTGGTTGTTAGGGTGGTTTATGTTCGTGTCTGGGGTGTGTGTTGTTGTGTTGGGATTATTAATAATGGTAAGCGGTGTGTTGTTCGTGTCTGTGATGGGCGTGTTTGTGGGTGTGGAAGTTTGTGTGGTTGAAATTGGTGTGGTCTGAGTGGTTGGCGATTGGGGTAGGTTGGGATGTGTGTGGTATGGTGTGTGTTCATGTTTTTTTGTGGGTGTGTGATTCCATGTGTTGTATTTGGTGTTTGGAGTTGTGTGTGCTGTATGTGTTGTTTGTTTGTTTGGTTTGTGGTTGATTGGGTTGATGTTGTTTTGGTTGTTGTTGTGGATGTTTGTGTTTTCTGTTTTATAGTGAGTGTTGTGGTGATTCGCATGCGGGTGGTGTGTTGTGTGTTAGTTGGTGTGTGGATGGTTTGGTGCTTTTTTTGTGTGATTTTTGTGCTTTGTTGTGGTTTGTGGGATTGTGTTGTATTTTGTTTGTGTGGGTTCGTGGTGGCTGTAATAGAGTTGTGTATTTGTGTAGATGTGTGTTTTTGGTGTGTGGGTGATGATTTGTGTATGTGTGTTGGGTGGCTACTTGTTTATTAGGTTTATGTTAGCTAGTGGCTGTCTACTGGTTGTTTACGGTGTGGTGTTGTGGGTGTGTTGTTGTTGGTTGAGTTGATGTCTGGTGAGTGGTAGTGTCTCCACTCTGTGTCGTGTATGTGGGGGGGTGTGATGGTTTATTGTTGGGTTGTTTTTGTTTGTTCTTTGGCTTTCTTCGCTCTGTTGTGTTGTTGTGAGTGGGTGTCATGAGTGTGTGTTTTGTTTGGTTGGATTTTTCTGTGCTTTTTGGATGATCGTATGTGTGATGTGTTGATGTTGAGAGTGGTGTTTGTGACGGTAGGTTTGTGTGGTGGGGTGGTTATTTGTTTGTGTTTTGGTGTTATTGGGTGTTTGTTGTATTGTTGAATTGCGTTTGTGTGTAGTGTTGGTTGGGTTGTGTTGGTTGTTGTGGTGTGGTTTGTTGTGTGTGTTGTGTGGTGGTTTGTGTTTTGATTGAGTGTGGGTGCGCTTTAATGATTTGGTTTAGTTGGGGTTTGCAGTTTGTGGATGGAGTGTGTAGTGTTTCGCAATTGGTTGGTTGGTGGTGTTGTTTGTGATGGTGCTGGTGTGTTCTTTTGTGTATGTTTTTGAGTGAGTGTGGAGTGTGTGCGCTTTTTTGGCTGTGGTTTGTGTGTGTTATGGGTATGGTTACTCGTGTTTGTGGTGTGTTGTCTTTGTGTGTTGTGATTGTGTGTGTTTGTCGTTGTGTGGTTTGCTGGTCGTGGGTTTGTGGATGTTGTGTGGTTTTTCGTATGTGATTGGATGTGGTTTGTTGGGTGGGGTGATTGAGGTGTGTGTCGTGGATGGCTTTGTTGTGTGTTCTGTTGTGGGGTGTTGGTGGTGTTTGTCGTTGTGTGTAGTTGATGGTTTTGTGGTAGAGCGGTGTATGATGTCTTTAGTTGTTATGATTAAGTTTGTGTTTGTTGTAGGGGTTAGTTGTGTGGTGAGCGGTGTGCGATTGTTTGTGGTGTGTTGTCGGTCGATGTCTATCGGATGTGTAGGGTGATGTTGTTTTTTGCTAAGGGTGTTGGCTTTGTTGGTTTTGTATGTTTTTTGGGTGTTGGTTGGTATGTTGCTTTGTATGTGTGTTGTTGTGTGCGTGGTATGTTTGATTTGGGTGTTTGTGTGCTTTGTTTGTGGTGTGATTTGTCGTGTTGCTGGTTTGTTGTCGTGGTATCGTGTGTTTTTTAGGTGGTTGTTCGTGCTTTGGTTTTGTGGTGTGTGTGTGTGGTTCTTGTGTGTTTGGTCTTCTGGTGTTTTTGGTGTGATGTGTGTATTGGTTTTTTGTAGTTGTTTTCGTGTTGTCGGTGTGTGGTTGTTATTTGTGTTGATGTGGTGACGGTGTTGTGTCTGGTTGGTTGGTTGGCTTGTGTGTCTTATTATGATCTTAGTATTATTATATATTATTATATATGCTATTTGATTTATTTAATAAATAATCAAAAGTAAAATATGATTCCATTAGAATAATATAATAATAATATATATATAATAAATATTAAATATAATAACTATAAATAAAATAAAATTATAAAATTAATATTATTATATATAAATATTATATATTAAATAATGTATTAAATATAAATCATTTATAATAATCATCTTATTATAATAAAGAGATTTCAGGCGTGTTATTATGTTGTGCACAGAAAAATGTAGTCGTGCTAAAAAAAGTGTAGTCGTTCTAGGCTATGATTTAGTAAAAGCACTTGAGTTAGTTTTGTGATTTTGCCTCAAGGCATTCTATTGATTCCTGTTATAGTTAGATAACCGTTCTACAATTAATCATGTAGAATTGAGGCTTGTAGTGAATGATAATGAAGAAAAACCTTGTTTCAATTACATTATTCTTATGTTAATTTCCGCTTATACATATTATATGAACTTTGTTATTGTTAATCCTAGATGAGATCTAAACAATCTCTAGTTATAAACGATCTAAGGAGTTCTAACAAACTCCACAATCGGTATCAGAGCCTCGTGGCTCATGATATCTAGGATCTCAAGGTTTTTACAAGAAAATGGTATTGAGTTTCTATTTTTCGGTAATCACGGTCAAATTCGGTTCTATTAGGGTTTATACCAAACCCTAAATCGGTGAAAATAGAAAATAGGGTTTTCAGTAATTTTGTAAAATAGAAAGTTAAAGAAGGGTTTCGTCTATTATGTTGCAGAATAGATTCATTGTGCTCTCATGTTTTATAAAGGCGTAATTAACTATGGTGTTTTACTGCTGAAATCGTTCAAAGCTGCTCATTGTGAATCATTGTTGAACGAAACCCCAAAAGGTATGATAGGATCAACGAAAACAGCAGGATCTACAAGGGAAATGAAGAAGAGGTTTGTTGCAAGATTCGTAAAGATTAGTTCGTGACAGCAGACACGTATTCATACAATTAATATCAAGAAAACCCTACTCGAGCTACACTTGATCTGCTTCAAGCTGCAAAGCCTACATCATACTCAAAAGCTGATGTTCGACATTCATTAACCCCTAAGGAGGTTTTTGCAAAGGTGATTCGATCTAACCAACTTGGGTTCTGGTATGATTACATACTTATGTTCTTTTATTGTGTTCTAATTTTTATGGATCGAGTCCTTTGAATGTTGATCATGGGCACATAACTGATGTCGTGATAATGTTGGTGATACTGGATTTAATGGTAAACTATGGCTACTTGGTTTAAGGTTAATAATGAGAACAGCAGTAACTGGATAGTGCTGCTCAAAAGAAACATTAATACTGCTTCATCATATATGTTACTGCTACCAGTGTACTCATTAGTGCTGCCAAGCAACTTAGTGCTGCTCGGTTTAAAGAGTTTATGCTGCTTTGGTTCGATTATGTGTTTCTGCTGCCAAAGCAAACAAGGAGAAGATTAATGCTGCTCGAATATAACTTAGTGCTGCCAAACAAGACATTAATGCTGCTTGAGGTTTGATTACAAGCTAAAACTGTTAGTTGTGTCTGATAACGCATGGTTTTTGTTCTTAGTTGTATATGAAGTTGCCGAACAGAACAAATTCAGAACTTGGATAACACACACAGATTGATTTTGGTTTAAATGTTCTTAAATGTTTAATGGTTCGTATTTGGATTATTTGCTATAATTGATTACGGAGACGATTGTTTATCACTTATTTGATGATGAAGTGGAATTACTTGGGTACGTGTTCTTATCATATCTTAAAAGTCAGTGTTAGTGATGACTTTTGAAGATAACTTGTTCGTGCTTATACGGTGTTGATGAAGACTTGCAAAATCTAGCAATGTGTGATTTCTCTTATGGTGCTCAATGCGCACATTTGCTATCACTTTAAGGAGTTACATTATAGTGCTCAGTGTCTCATTAAAGATGAGGATTTTGTCAAGAGATTGAGGTCTACTCATAATCAACAGTATGAGTTTGGAGTCACGTGGATAGTACAAGACATAAGACACAAGTTTAGGTTATTCTACTTCTACATCAAGTTTGTTATACTGAGTTTTCTCCATCAGTAGTCATTACAAAAAGCCTACAAAATATGAAGATTCAAGAGATGGTTAACATATAGGTTTCAGGGGAAGCTTATGTTAAAATGTTTAACCATTTACATGTACCACTTGAGGTGAAGGTTTTTGCTACTGCTAAGTCATTTTTACTACTGCTAGTTTAAGTTTCTACTGCTTGAATTCATTATTCTTATTATGCGTCATGGAGGGTAAAAAAAAAAAAAATTTGTTTGAGACAATCGGAAAGGCTTGGATTAGAAGTGTGATATATGGTTTGTAGTGGTCAATATCAAAGTTGCTTCTATTAGCAAGTCCCCTATTGGATTATGACAAAAAGGGGAAGAAGATGGTACGAAGATGATCTGCAACTTATAGATCCTTGGTGGTAT
Source organism: Tanacetum coccineum (assembly GCA_026074375.1). Lineage (NCBI taxonomy): Eukaryota > Viridiplantae > Streptophyta > Magnoliopsida > Asterales > Asteraceae > Tanacetum > Tanacetum coccineum. The sequence goes on from BQNB010081122.1 coordinate 26,225, forward strand.
AGCATGGAAAGCATAACTTAAGGGGAATATCTTAAATTAAGGGGAAGCAGTTTACAAAGGTCTAAATAGCTCTTAAGGCAACATGGGTGACACACACAGGTTTAAATAGATGAAAGATCGTAACCGATACCAATGTTCCAGAAAAGACGACAAAATGTTGGGAATTATATGATTTGATGATACAAAAAGAACAAAAGAATGAAACAAAAGGATCAAAATCGTCATTAAAGAATTCTACAAGATGTAGGAGAACATGAAGATTTTAGAAGATTTGATCAAAGACAAAGATATGAAGATAAATATTAGGAAGATTTAGTTTCCTAATAGTATTATGTTTCCTTTGTAAACCTAGATAATCTCTATTATATAAAGAGATATCAGGCGTGTTATTATGTGTGCACAAAAAAATGTAGTCGGCTAAAAAGTGTGTGTTCTAGGCGTATTATTTATGTAAAACCCCTAGAGTTAGTTTTGTGTTTAGGCTCAAGGATCTTTGATTCCTGTTATAGTTAGATAACCGTTCTACAATTAATCATGTAGAATTGAGGCTTGTAGTAAATGATAATGAAGAAAAACCTTGTTACAATTACATTGTTCTTATGTTAATTCCGCTATACATATTCTATGAACTTTGTTATTGTTAATCCTAGATGAGATCTAAACAATCTCAAGTTATAAATGATCTAAGGAGTTCTAACAAACTCCACAATTGGTATCAGAGCCTCGTGGCTCTTGATCTAGGATTATACTGTGGCTTGCACATACCTTAACTCGATCAAATAAAGGCCTAAGAACATATAGGGTAGGTAATACATGGGATGCAAAAAAAAGTTTATGGTTAAATAAATGAAAAAAAAACAAATAACTACAATCCACGTTCTTGGTCCTCACTGGCTACTATCCTAAACCATTAGCTCGAACCTATTAAAGTTTGAAAATCTGATAATTCAATAATAATTGGTCAGTAATTAGTGATATAGTGATGGTAAAGTTCTACACTTTTGTATGTAATTGCAACTCATACTAGCCCCAACCTTGAGTGAAGTTGGTTGGTATATAAAAACGTTCCAACACGAATCTACCACAATCATCGATAAAGCAGTGTTTGGTTTTATTTGATAACCAACACTAAATAATAATGCTACAGAAGTGAAATGAAATACTACAGCTATATTTTTTTAACACTACAGGATAGCACTTCTGTTGCAAATAACAATGATACACATCCCCCCACTTGAGATAACCAGTATCAAAAGTGTTAATGATACAATGGTCTTCAATGATAGGTCTTCCATACAAGCGTGATTCCCGAACCCACCCGAACCAAGGATTTCAAGCAGCCAGTAACTCCTTAACGGTGGATATATATATAGACTACAAGGTAGACTAAGGTGTAATGGTGATACGAAACATAAACAATTTGTAGGCTTAACACAAGGAATGGCTCAACAGGTTATTTTAGGGGTATCTTGCACTAAAAGTGAGTGCAACAAGGGGTTTTTATCACGGGAGGTCGACAAGTCAGTGTAACAAGTCGATAAACGCACACAACATTGGGTGTAAATCCTATAATGTTGTCTTTATTGAACTATTTACCCCTATAACTTAATTAGGTCTCGAAATGATGTACATGTCAAGTTCTAAAGTCTACAATACTACTGGCACACTCATATTTGGTGGATTTGTGTAATAACATATGAAAATGGAATATCAAGCAAACCTCACCAATGGAAATAAAGGGTAATTTGTGCTCGTCAAAGATCTATTCTAGTTTCAGTATTGAAAACATGTCAAAAAATTTCAAAAATGGCATAATTTTTCAAAATAAACTAGAAAATTAGAGGCAATTATAGGCCAAGTGATAATTCTACTCCATCCCCCCACTTGGTTTATAGAATGTATCTATTGCACAATTAAGGAAATGAAAATTAATACGAGCAGAATTAAAACAGAAGACTCCCTTAAGTAATGCTCTACATAACCAGAACTATAAGGTCTCCTGTCTTGAAAATCCAGAGCGACCTCGTGTCTCTGAAATCACTAAACAAACCTAAAGCATTAAACGGTTCTAAAATGCAAATGATGGAAATCCTAACTTACTTTTGTAGGAATCACGATTGCATTTAGCGTATGCAACAACAAGCACTTTTGTTTATTACCGAGTCTTTAAGTTAGACTCATAACGGGTCTACGTCTCCCTGTGGACACTTCTTGTTGTGTCAATCTCCATCCAGATCATTCCCGTGAACCTTGACCCGTTTACTTGTCCTAATGGCACGTCCTCATCTAATGTTCTGGTTACACAGACAAATTTTCTTTTGTTCTCAAATGTGTATCATTTTACCTTGAATGTTCCTACACACACTTGTGGTGGTTCATAATATTTCTCATCTAAACCACTTTCCTAATGCTCTTTTTCTTTGAATCCTGTCGTCTAGGATGTACCCTTTCTTTCTTATGCCTAGCTCGTATTCATCTGCCAATTGTTTGATCTCAATATCAAACACCAACTTATACTCTTCTAAACATCTTAAAAATAGGTCTTTACTATTTTCCGACTCATCCTCAAAACAACCCAGGACCCATTCATTTAGCACTGCATTCTTCACTGTTTTGTTGACTTTTGTATGCCCGAACTTAAGCTTCAATTATTCCTTTAATGAATAGTCCCTCGGTCAGGGTTTAATTTGGTTCTTTTATGAAGAATTGGGGAAATATGATTTCATGCTCAATATTGGATCTTCTTGATGAATCGGATCAGTGAACCCTCCATGGTATGGAACATGATTGATTCCATAAACCTTATGTTTATTATTTTTAGCACACCATTCAATGTAGCTTCTTGCCCTAACCGTGTCATTAATTTTTCTATTCCCGTACTTTATCAGTAGAAGATCTTAGAATGAAATTTCCTTTCCCTTCTCGTTTCGTCTTTCATCATCACGATTGCATTCCCACTTATTTATGTTTCCCCATTCATCCAGCCCATAGATTCTATCTCCACCACTGCATTCCCTTAAACTTGGGTCACAGATAGGCCTAAATTTAAATTCTCTATTTCTCAATACTTGAACTTGTTTACAGTAATGCCAGCTTAAGGCTGTTGCCTCATATTTAGTCATAATCATCCCTTTTTCTCTGTATTGCTCCTGCACATTATCATAAACAAGAGTATCTTTGTTGTTTTGATTAGTTTCACATATGTGGTTAATCCTTTCGACTTCTAAGCACAAAAGGGAATCATATGAGAAAAGATCATCGCTTATTTCAAGAGGGTTAAATGATTTTTCCTCTTGGACCTCATTGACCACGCATACTTTTTTGACAAAGGAAACTGGATGGTGCACATTTCCATTCATATCAAAAACAATTATGTCCTCTCCAACCGTTAACGAAATTTCCTTATCAAAAACATCAATCATAGCATGAATAGTGGCAAGGAATGGTCTACCTAGTATCATGGGCCACCTAGCATGTCGATAATCATGAAATCGAAA
>BQNB010081123.1:0-29720 GCA_026074375.1 Tanacetum coccineum
AGTGCCTTTTCTCTCCGCAGGCATGACAAGTTACGAATACTGGTTGTAGGTTGCTTCCAGTGGCTGGCCCTTTGTTTTTGCAGTTCTTGGTCAGATGACCCACCTTGTTGCAAGTTTGACACTTGACAGTGCAAGGTCCTGTGTGATGCAGGTTGCATTTCTTACACAAAGGAAGGTTTCTAGCATACCTATTGTTTTCAGTTGGGTGACAGCATAAGCCCTGACGGTTTCTTGCCTTCTATTCTCTTGTTGTTGATGATCATTGTTGCGGTTGCTATTGTTGTTACGGTTATTCTGGTAGTTGTTGTTATTGAAGGTTCTTCTATCATCAAACTTTCGTTTGTGATCATTTGTTCCTTGCATAGAATTATGCTTTGTTACTTGATCCATTAACCTTTGAGTTATGGTAATGGCTTCCTCTAAAGTTTGAGGATTTGAAGCGGTAACATTTCCTTCAATACTTCTGGGTAATCCCCCGATGAAGACTTCCATGAGTTTCTCAGAATTTGGCACCATAGTTGGGCATAAAACTGCCAATTCCTGAAATCTTCTAATGTAAGTCTTGAGATCATTTCCCTTTACAGTCAGATTGTAAAATTCATCTTCCATTTTCTTAACCTCAGTTCGGGGACAATACTTCTTTATTAAGAGCTTTTTAAATTCGGACCAGGTGGTCTTGTAGGCTTCCTCTATTCCAATAGGTTGGGCGAATGAATTCCAATAGGACAAAGCTTCTTCAGTTGGAGTACCAGTAGAAAATTTCACTTTGCAGTCCTCGGTACAGTTGCTACGGGAAAATACCGATTCATTTTGTTTAAACCAGCGGATAAGGCCAACAGCGCCTTTCGTACCTTTGAAATTGAAAGGTTGGCAGCTTATAAACTCTTTGTAGCTACATTTTCTTGCTACATGAGTTTCTCTTGGTCCGGTGTTCCTATTGGTATTGTCAGCATTTGCCATGGTAGCAGTTTGTACTTCCAGAGCTGCGGCAACACTATCAGCAACTAGTTTCCTGATGGCGTCCTGAGTCATGGTTGGTGCTGCAGATGTTGATGTCCTCTTGGGAGCCATTCTATCAACATTTACAAGACAACACAAAATAAGAATCCATACAATGATATAGTCATATCACAAGTCTTTGTATAATAATCAAAATTTTCATACATTATGATATTGAAATCATTTAACATAGATATTTATTTGATACAAGTCCTAACAAAGAAATACACATTCTTTGATATTACATTGCAGAATATAATGGAAAATTTTGGAATCTAAGATTTCCAAAGATGGACATTCTAACAAGAATCTGACTTATTAGGTTTCTCGAGGACTGGTTCACTTTCCAGTGGTCGCGGTATGATCCATAACGAGTTATCTAACTCTGCAAAGATAGACTCATCAAAGGGATAGTCTGGTGGTGGTGTAGTTGACCTAACCGGTGATGAAGATCCAACTGATGAAGACGGAGATAATGAAATGGGTGATCCAACAGGAGGCTCAATGTCTCTAGGTGGTGTAGGTGGGATCATATGTTCAATATCTTGAGCATTAATCATATCTGGATACAAAGGTTCGAGAAAACCTAGTGGTAAGAGAGCCATAGTAACCTGGATTCATAAAGATACGATACATGAATAACCTTAACACATGGTATAGGATAGACAACCACGACATACATAAATCTGTATATGATACAGCAGACAGGTTTAAATTGGAATCACAACTTCATTATGTCATATAAACATTTACTTGTCTACATACTTTTCATAACCAAATTTAACCAAGTGTCGTTATTTTATGCCATCAAATCTCGTGGTTGGATTCTAACAAAAGCTGTAAATGACAAGGATCTAGTCTAGTAGTCTGGTGGTCCTCCCTTGTGGTTCTTGAGTTCATGGATCGTATCCAGAAGACTCTTTATATTTGATCGGTGGCGAACCTGGATATCCTCGATGAGCATCTCTAGAGTAGAAATCCCGACGCGAGCAAGAAAAATCTCATCGTCATGTCTTATTTGCTCTCTCTGAAATCCAGAAATCTAGGTACGGGCTTCTTGAAGTTCGGTTTCTAGTTGGTCAAAATCTCGTTTGTAATGATTAATCGCCCTATTACAAGACTGCTTGTTATCTTCCAATGTGCTTTAATGGCTCTTCAAGAGGGAGCTCATCTAAGTGATTCAAAATAGTCTAGATCTGTTCCTCATGGCGCTCTAGATGCGTCTTATGAGAACTCTCTCCAATCTTAAATACTTGAGGTAGGGAAGAAGAATCAGTAGAGAAGGGTGATAAGAAACGGGCTTATTTCTAAGGTGGAAAAATCTCCTCGAGAAGAAGAATCTCGGGGAATCAATAGTTGGTGTTGGTAGTAAACATGAAGATGGAGGGCAATAAACGTGGTGGTGAGCAATAGGAGCTCGTGGTGGTGGAATAGGTGATTCATTACTAGTAGCATTATATCGTGGAAAGGTGAGATGGCTAGTGAGGCCAAAAGATCCTTAGATAAATCCTCTGAAGGATCAGAAGAAGTGTTTCCCGGTGAGGCTGGGGAATAGTCCGGTGAAGCCGGGGTATAGTCAGGAGTATTTGTAGAGGAAAAAGCATCCTCAACATTGGAATCAGATAGGATAATAATAGGGTGGGTGGATGTAGACATAATTCTGTAACAACCCAGTGTAAAATAACATAAGTTATTTATATAATAGTTATGTATCTTTACATACTATTCAGGAAATGTAGTGGCACGGAGGACTTTCTTGGATGGAAAAAGTAGTTATAGTTTAGGTTTTAACCTTGTTCTCTATAACCGCGGCTCTTGATACCAATCTGTAACACCCCCTTATTTGACATATAGCAGCGGAAGCTAAATTGGGGTATTACTTCATGAATCAACAGTCATAATCATAGAAAACGACTCAAAAGAGACGTTTTGGAAAATTTAGTTATCATTCAATATTATTTCAGAGTTTTACAAAAGGAGGTCCCAAAATACATATGAAAACATAGAGTTTGAATGATAACAAGTTTGGACGTCCTCAAGTCCAATGCCACTCCGTGCCATAGGTTGCTCAATTACCTGAGATAAACATGCTAAAAAGGTCAACACAAAGGTTGAGTGAAATTCACAGGTTTGAAATGTAATAGTTGAATACAAGTCAATGTAATAGTAATAATTGCAACGAATACAATTATCATGGTAAACAATATTATATTATTGCACTAAGCTCATGACACCGAAGCCTTAAGTAAATGTTATTCATAAGTTGTTTCCCCAAGCGGGTGCTTTGCCAAACACCCGGAGTTCCTCAAATGAAATGCGTCCGCTGGCCATGTATGTACCAGAACCTGGACGGGGAAGTTCAATCCCAATAGATCTATTCACGGCATTCGCGCTTACTTCGCAAAGTAATTAACGGTTCATGATAGTGGGGCCTTTTGGCAAATGGAGGTACTTAGGCAATAATATATCAGGATAGCATACAGTTGAAAAATACTTGTATGTATGTTTATAGCATGTATCTCCCTACAGAGTTTAGAAAACATGTAAAGGTGGGACAATGAACTCACCTTAATAAGGTAGTTGATTGACGTCAAAAGTGACTCAATTGGAAATAAACGGCCTCGTCACGCAACCTGGGGTAATATGTCAAGTCTTAGTTTGATTGTTTCAAAACTTTATTTCATAAAGTTTAACGTAAATGATTTTGGTTTATTAGTTTGTGAAAACATCGTATCACTGTTCGGGCTATCATAATCCAGAGGTCATGTAGTAAACGTTTGAGGAGCTAGGACACTTTAAATCGTAAATCCAGCAACTCGTCAAAACGTCTACCCAAATGAAAGCCCCTCACATGAAATTCCCTAGTAACGTGATACATTATAGTTTAAATGATAGGATTTTATCTTTTTAAGTTTCTTCAAAAGCTAGTGGATGATAAATTATGTTAAATATATAACATAATTATTTTATAGTGTTTCGATCGATGAATGAAACGATAAATGTGTCGGGTTTTAATAAAATCGAGTCTTATAATATTTAAATATATTTTTATAATTAATATAAAAATATTATATTTTATACCCTTGAGAATATGAAAATGACAATATATACCCTTGGTATATATTAATTTACACTTTTAACCCTTTAATTATATTTTTAAAATATTAAACCTTTAACTTTGGAAATTGGCAAAACAGGCCCATGTGGTTTAACTTTGGAGTATTTACACTTTTGGCCCGAAAGTTTAATAATTTCAAAAGTTACAATATATACCCTTATGCATGAAATGTTTTGCGTTTTTAGTCCAAATTCCATAATCTTTGTATTTTTTATCTCAAAATCAATTTGCAGCATATAGCTTATTACTATAAGCTAAAATAAGTAAGTTTTACGAGCTTGTAGATTATGAAAAGAGCTTATGAGCTTAAAAATCCAAAATGGGTATGTTTGGTTTAGAAACAATAACTTGATGGGTTAGGGCTTTTAGGATTAGTTTTAATGATTATAAAAGTGATAAGTGAGCTTATAGAAATAGCTTATTACAACAGCTTATGGCTTATAGCTTATTAGGTTCACGAAAAGAGCTTTTAGGGTTTTAAGGGGTGCGTTTGGTTTAGGAAAACCAAACGAGTAGACTTAGGGTTTCCAAAAGAGTTTAGCTTGAACAAATGATTATATGAAAGCTTATACATGATCTAAAATATGACAAGAGCTTATAGAACAAGTTATGAGGCTTACTAGAGCTTGAATGGATCAAAAATGGCTTGATATGGGTCAAAAATGATAAAATGTAACCCAAAAGCTTGAAGATGAATCAAGAACTCTTCTTTTCTTATCCCTTGGTTCCAAAATAGCTTAAAGACCTTTTCCTTCCTTTCTTTAGCTTGGCTAGAACATGATTTTGAGGTAGGGTTTAGTTTAAATGGTGAATTTTGAAAGTATGCATGTATGCGTGTATATATAGGCTAGAAACTTAGAGTGGTGGCCAAGTTAAGAAGAGTGGTGGCCAAGGTTAGCTACTAGTGACTATTAGAAGCTAGGAGGATAGCTTACCAAGGTGTTAGAAGGTGGGAGGGTTCGAATCACCAAGCTGGTTACGACGCTTCTAATGTCGTATGCTGTAATTTTTCTTATAATTTCGTTGGAAGTTATTGAGTCACGCTTCCTTGTCAAGACTCTTCCTGGCTTTCATGGTGATCTTCCTTTCACATTAGAAACCGGCTACTTAATTACTAGAACTCGGTTAGTTTATGATTATCCTTTCTTGGTCTATAATATATTACTAACTCTTGAGCCAATAAAATCTATTTAAAGCTACATTGGGGTAGGAGAATCAGAGGATGTACAGTTTTTTTACTACTTTATTGAGTCTGAAGGGAACCCGAAAGAAGACCCTATCATGTTATGGCTCACTGGAGGCCCTGGTTGTTCTGGTCTTTCTGGCCTCTTCTATCAAATAGGTATGTATATATTACTTGGTGCATTTGAGCTAAAATTTAGTTTCCTTTTTCATGAATCGGTATTAAGGATTTACCTTATTATCCCGCCAAAAGCCAACCAAAATGTCTGTTTTAGAACAGACGTATCTGGTCTCTATCAAACATACGCAAATTCATACAATTCCTCTTTGTTCTTGGCTTTGTTCTTTAGTTGTTTTTCTTGAATTACCCCGATAAGGATTCGTGATACCCAGACGCTAAGTTGGGTCGAAATAATTTATAGGAAAGTGAATTACACGATTTCAAGCAAGATATAAACACCGTAACTATTTTTTCTAACCAAGTTATTACCATATTTGTTACTGCTCAAAGCGCAACAGAAATTAACAATATACTTTTCATATATATATATCTTGTTTTTAATACATTGTAAATAGGGTTGAGTCACGTAATCTGCTAGAAACAATTCTGGCTTAGATTGGCAGAGCTTTGCTATAACTTTTTATAATGTTTTCGTTATCAGTCTGAATTTGTTTATGAGGATAAGTCCTTGCATTGATTGTTATAAAGCTTATACAACTTGATATTTCTGTTTGTGTTATCACTACATCAACAATGTGCACTTCAGAAATATATATTTGTCCCTTGCATTGGTGGCGGTTATGTGCAGGCCAGTTGACTATTAACTATATAAATTCTACTTTGGAGAAGGCAATACTTGAGATAAACCCTTACAGTTGGACAAAGGTGTCTAACTTTTTCCTTGTTTTTTTGCTTGTCGTTTGTACAATATATAATTATCCTTAATACAAACTACGGTACCACGTGTCAATCGGGTCGGGTCTATCGGGTTTTGAAAATTTTAAAACTAACCCGCAACCCGACCCGATAAGCTATGTAACATTCTGAATTTTCAGGTCATTTACGACGCTATTTAATCCACTATTTATTTTAGTCTCGTACGCGCTTACTTTAATTCTTTTTATATAGTTAAATCGCGTAAGCTGAAAATTATCATTTAGCATAAACGGGCGCCAAACAAATCAAGCTTTTCGTCAAGCTAGCAATATATTATTTTTACAAAAGTAATAATTAACTTTTATATATTTTTTTTATCAGTTACGTAAAGTGTTTACGTTTCGCGATAAATTACGTTTAGGCATTCTCGGAACGACTAAAAATTTATCTACGCTTCAACAAATACCCATGTTTATATCCAATACTCAAAGTTTTATAAAACTTTACTCATGGTTTTAATTTGTGTCGTCCCATATATAATAAACCAACCAAGACATTTAAATTTCAAGGTTACACTTTAACAAATAAAAAACTACACTTTACATTAAACTACAACTTATAAAAGTGCAAGTATACTTTTACATTTAACTTATACACTTTAACTACACATTATTTCTTTTATTTACTTCAAGTAATACTTGCATTCTTTTTTTTTCATCAAGATAACTCCTAGATATTTCTTTCCTTAAACCATGGAACTAACCTACATATAAGGGAACTAGAAAACATTGATCTTGCATCTCCTTATTTCACTCTTGGTGTCCTAACATCTCATTTGGTCTTATGGTCTTTTATTAGTCACATTTGACTAGTCCTCATGGTATAAAAAGCTAGCATACAAAATAGATAAACACACATTCAACTCCTTAGCTAAAAATCAAGCAATTCTCTCCCATTTTCTTCCCATTTCACACGTCCCAACTCCAACTCCTAAAACCATCCATACAAATTTTAATTAACACATTTTCAAGTGTTCTCATAACATTTCTAAGGTGTTTAGAAGGCTTGGTTTGGAGTTTACAAGGGTAAAGCAAGGATTAAAGCAAGTTAAGATTTTCTTGGAAAACTAGGGTTTCACTCTTTATTTTCAAGCTAAGGTTTAAATCACAAGGGTGTGATTTGTTTGTTATTCCTCACTCATTCACCTACGGTCATCTAAAACCTAATCCTTTTTACTACTTATGATTTCATGTGTGTATATATAATGTTTATATGGCTCATCACCATTAATGATACTTTTAAACTTGAAAAATAGATTTTTATTGTGATCATAGTTTTGTATACTTTTACACATGTTATATGGTTGCTAATGTCATGTTATAAAGAGAGTATAAGTATTGTACACTTGTTGGTTATGTATAAAAAGTATATGGGTAAACTAGTTAACTAAAAGTTACTTAATGAACTTATGATTTAAAAGTGTTGTTAAGGACTTGATACCATGGACACTTGGACAAAATATGGACTAAGGACTTATAATATATATAAGACATGTGATATAAAGGACTTGTGGTATTTTATCTAAACTAAAAACTAATAAAAACAAAGTTATATAAATAAATACATATGTATTAAAAAGGGGCTGTTTGAGTTCGACTTTTAAAGCATGGATTTTATAGGTTATAAAAATAGTACGTCTCATGACGATTCCAAAAAGGTAAGAAACTCGAAAAACGGATTTATAACGAAGAAGATACATAGTTTACGAGTTATACGTTAATTAAACTTTTATAAAACTAATTTTATAAAAGTTACTGTTCACAACAGATACATTTTTGGAAAATAATTATAAAACTTTTAATTACGAAGACGTGCTCGAAAGAATCACTAAAAACGGAGTTAAAACGAGTAAGATACGACGTTTCAAAGTTATCGAACATTATATATATAAGCTGAAAAACTGTGCACGCTTCAGCAGCTGCTGAAGCTCATTTTCGAGGGCCTTCGGGTCCGATTGAGTCGAAATGTAAAACTACAAAGTTGTTCGGAACGACATTTTACATAAACCTGCCAATTTTCATAATTTTCGGATGTATATTTTGTAAACTAGACACTATTTCCTGAGATGAATAGTGTTGGTTCGTTTTTTTTATAAATTTTTGCGAAACATTTTGGAATCACTTAAATAATATTTATACTTGTTTTAAACTTTATAAATGTTATTTTACAAAGGCGATTAAACTAGTTACGCGATTATACGAGTTAAAATACATGATTATTATTTATCAAATGCGATTTAAACATTATTTCACAAACACAATTAGATGGTGATGTAGCTATATAGAATTATATATGTTATTGGTACCTAGTACTTATACGACCGATATCTACTTAGGTTGCTTTCGGATATTTTCGTGACGCGTTTTCATTCATTCACTCGACTTATTCTTCACTTCACTTCTAAGGTGAGTTCATAGTCTCGCATTTCAATCTTTTCAATGTTTTATAAACCCGCGAGGGGAATACATGCTCGTTTACAAACTTGTATATTTTACTACAGTACAATTACCTTTCAATACTTTGTGAGTTCATAGCCCCACCTTTTCTCTTTTAATGGTTTTCTTAAACTGTTTTCGGGGTGAGAATACGTGCTCGTTTTACTACACAAACTTATTGATTTCTATACGTAAGCATACAATGGTTATTTATAATAAAGCTTGATTTGTTTACTACATGATTTGAGATCGTGAATACCTATATTTGAAACCGTGAATTTTAGAACAATGATTGTTTTTTACCACTGACACAATTTATACAAAGTGAATGCTATCCATATTTTACTTCTGAATATTTGCAAAGTTACCTTATTGCCGTGAAGTCCCTACTTATCATGAACCGTTAATTGCTATTATAGTGAGCGCTAGTGTTGTGGATAGATCTATCGTACTGACAATCCCCACCTTTCCTTGGGTCACTAGTTTGATCAGTGCAATTTAACTTGAGAGTTCCCGTGTTGGCAAGCATCCTATATTCTGATTAGGGCAAAAATCTAGTTAAGGCTTCGGTGTCATGAGCTTAGTGCAATAATACAACGTGTTGGACATGATGAATGTGTTTCTCTTGTCTACCTTACCTATTTTGGACTTCGGAATACGTACTTAGTCCACCATTACTTCGATCTTGTAGTACCCACTTCGAACATTACTGAGATTTTTTATTAAATCACTACTTGCCATATTAAGCCTTCAAAATAATATACTACCGCGCGACTCGAATGCTCCCAATGCTCCACTAGCAAAATAGTAACCCGAAAATACATGCTAAAACGTCAACAATAATGTTGGTGAATTCATAGGTTTAAGTAAAAAAGCAGTATTGAAATAATTTAAGAAATATTTCAATAATGCTTTTTACTTAAACCTATGAATTCACCAACATTATTGTTGACGTTTTAGCATGTATTTTCAGGTTACTATTTTTCTAGTGGAGCATTGGGAGCATTCGAGTCGCGCGGATATATATATTTTTGAAGGCTTAATAACTTGTCTACCATTCGACAAATGTTTTAAAAATGTTTCTAATACATTACTAATGGGACCTAATGAAACTCTGATTTTAATATAACAAATGTGAAATTTATTTAAACGTCTCTTTTGAGGTCGTTTTCCGTGACTTGTCCCTTGTGCCTTGAAGTCGCACCCCAATGTTACCATTTCGCACCACGCTTCCGCTGCGCCACTCTGATTTTAATATAACGAATGTGAAATTTATTTAAACACTTCTCTTTGAGTCGTTTTCCCGTGACTTGTCCCGTGTGCCTGAAGTCCACCCCAATTTTTACCATTCCGATGCGTCCGATTTTTGGGGAATGTGACATATATTAGGGATAGTAAGCCCTAAATATCATTAAGACCCATTAAACCCACCGCCTGTTGTTGGTCCCCCCATCTAGTCATTCTCTCCAAAAGAAAAACTGCATCTCAACCCACTCAATCTCATCTCTCAAAAACAATAATCATAGGTAGAAGATGATAAATCTCTATACACGATCGAGCCTTAAACCAAAAAAGCAAGTGCACGAACCCCATTCTGATTTCACAAAACACAAATAATTCATTACCCTTTTTCATTTCCATAAGGCACGAGCAAAAATGGACTTCTAGATCCTTTGGAGTGTCTCATGTAGGGTCAATGATTTGTCTTGTATTTGTGTTTAATTAAACGAATCAAAGAAAGCGTGTAACATGATTGTTATGCATCTTCTTTAAATTTGAATATAAAAGTCAAAGTAAATCTTTGCTCAAATCAATGATGATTTCTCATTCGTGATAGGATCTTGAACGGTCTTTGTTGCATCACACGAAAAAGAGAACTGAGATTCGATCTTAGTTTGTATTATTTCAGTTTCGAGTCTTGTTTTGGTTAGAGGATGGAGTTGAGTGAGGGTGATTTGTGACGAAGGGATTAAACTTAGATATGGATATGTTGTAGATTGATTTGGTTTGAGGATATGTTGTTGGCTTTGGATGTTGTATGTTGTTGTTATAATGAATTGATATGGGGTTGTTTAATGTAGTGGATTAACAAAGAGTCTGTCTTGATTATCTTTTTCTTTCTTTGACCTCTGACTCAGTGAGTTACCCGGTCAACTCGGTCTGAATCGAGTTGACTCGGTTTGGGTTGGGGTGTATAACTCGCCTGGCTTGGCAGATGTATAGATCGCCCAAGGTTGGGTGTATAATTCAGCCCAATCCAAACTGATATAAAACGCCCCATGAGGCAGAGATAAATCGCCTGTATAACTTGCCCAATACAACACCCTGGTATAAATTGCCTTTGTTAGGAAAAAGGTATAATTCACTTTTGTTTTGATGTATAAATCGCCTGTACAAGACAAAAATATACTTGTACTTTTTCCTAACAACATGGATCTGAGTTTTTTTTGCTTTATGCCAAACAGCCACCAAGAAACCCAGATCTGTTTCTTCTATAAAACTTGTCTTTTAAGCACAAGAAAAAACATATGGAACCAGCAGATTTGAACGAGTAAAAAAATGAAACATCATCATACACAACATTTTTCGTGGCTTTTACCCTTACAAGAAGCCCACGAAATAAAGCTGATAGAGTCAGATGTGAACTTAACTTATAACAACTATAAAATCATTTTCATGACTTTGTCACTAGAAAAAGATACGGAAAAAAATCATGAATGAACAGTAACCCAGGATGAACACAACAGTGAATGAACAGTACCGAGACATGAACAACAAACGCATGATACAATACACCCCTGCAGCTCCGATTCTAATTGTAAGTAATAAGAAATCACTAAGAAAAGACAATGATCCGGAGGTCGGGGATGATTAAACAAATAAGAAGCCATATTATTTAGAGAGATAAAGTAGAGAGAAGATGTGTGTGTCTAGAGAGAGAAAGTCAAGAACACACACTTTTACAAAATGAATCCTCACCCCTCCATGAAAGTATGGAGGGGGTATTTATAGTCCAAACACAACTAACTATACTAACTAGTCTAATCTAGTCCTTGCGTGTTTGACTATTTATAAACTAATGTAATTCTGGATATGTCACCATATTTTAAGGCTAACAGTGATTCTTATTTCTAACGGGATACTTGATAATATATACATACGGCTAGTACGTATTTATACGGTTATCAACTGTCATATTCTTATAGTAAAGACATAGTGAGTATGTGACCTTATTATATTTTGTATGTATATTGAGTGATGAAATGTTGTTATAATTTGAAACGCCTTGAACTTTTCAGGCGTATCTTCTGAAATACGTTAGATGATGAATATGACTAGAGCACTTGAAAAACAAACCTTGAAAAGGAACATGAGACCATCAATGATTCTTGAGGGGGGGGGGGATATCGACCATTTATGTGTAAATGAGTTAAACTAGGGGTAACATGATGAGTTGTGCTACAACGGTTTATAATTAATTACTTAATGCTGTAAAGAAAATGAGCCAAACGGGTGAAAGTTTCCTAGGGCGTAACCAGTTACAACTTCCTGAATTGCTTTGTTCAAAAAAATTTGATATATAGATAGGCAAAGAAAAAGTGTTGGTTGGCAACACCCAACATTTTGCCAGTTCTGTTACTCAGTTCATCTTAATTTACCATTTTACAACCTATAAATGTTTTTAATACAAATTAATTGGAAAGCCTTCATGAAGACCTATTAGATGAAAACAATTCTTTTCAATAATCATCGTTAACATAAAGGTCTCTATATCTTTGAAATCTTTGCATAATTAATTTCACGTATCATGTTAGTGCATAGTTTCTACCACAATATTAATCGCCGTAGATATTATAGATGATGTTAGTAATATTAACAATAACAATAACATGCGTGCAAGAGGTTCGATGTCAAATGTTACTTTTTTCTTCATTTCTACAGACCTTTACTTTTTTGGTGAACCATTGATGGAGGTTTTGAGAGCGGTGAGGTGATATTGGATCTAACAAGGAAACCGACCGCTGACACGACTATAATATGCAATTGTTGTAGCCGTCACCGGTTTAGAATTTTGGTGATTTTGAACGTTAGTTGTTTTCGGCAATAGCGTTTTTAGAGGCGGTGTGGCGGTTTCACGAATGAGGTAGGTTATGGAATTTTGTTTATAATAAAAGGTAGCTTTCATTCCGGTTTTTGGTTTCAGTTTATATGTAGTTGTGGGGCTATAGAGGATTTGAACATGTTGCATTTTTTTAATAGGAGTACAACTTTGATAAATGTTAGTTCACCCGTTCGACTAAAGAAATAGAAAGGACTTACTATCAGGTACGCTTTTGCTTCTGCATTTATCTTGCCAATACATAAGATGTAGCAAATTTTTGTTTCATAAAAAGATTTGGAGTCTTGCTTTTCTATGCCTCCCAATTTTGCTTATAAGTTGAATAACAATCACAATAACTGCAATTTTTTCCAATACAGCCGACGAAACTGGGATCTAAGTGACCCTGGAGATGCTGTGATTGATACTTTTGCGGGTAATTATTGACATCTCGGGATGTTCATAATATGTTAAAAAGCTGACTGCAAATATATAGCAATCACTGAGCTTAGTTCTATATGGAATTCATTAGGTGATATGCACGAGCAATAGAGATTGTTATGATGAAGTAGCGGGTGTTGTTATAACTAAGCAAGTATCCACATATTGGGCACACTTCATTATGAGAAAACCGGTCTTGCCCATGTATTTATCTGATGCCCAATATTTACGTTGCCGATAGTAACATCGAGTTTCTTTTGAAATTTGTAAAACATAAGAAACACTAGCTAACTCGATCCGGAGGTCAGGGAGGATTAAACAAATAAGAAGCCTATTATTTAGAGAGAGAAAGGAAATAGGTGTATGTGTTTTAGAGAGAGAAAGAACACATACACACCTTTAAGATTATTACAAAATGAATCCTCACCCCTCCATGGAAGTATGGAGGGGGTATTTATAGTCCAAACACAACTAAACTATCCTCAATAGTCTTATCTAGTCCCTGCGTGTTTGCTTATTAATGATCTAATGTAATTCCGGATAAGTCAACATATTTTAATGCTAACAATCTTCCCCTAATATGTGGACATACGGAATTACTTACAATGTTCCTAACAAGTACAAATACAACATGATAAAATGATATCCAAGGCGCTTTCAATGCTGAAGATGACTTCTGAGTTCTCCTGGTCTTGAAACTTGTACTCCAGCTTGGATCTTCAGTGTCTTTAATTGTACATGAACCATCGTAGTATGCATAAATTAGATTAACTTCCCCCCAATTCATGCATCATGTATTGAAAAGCTTTCTTCATAGACTCCTTTTTGGCGAAGTTTCTAAATTAGCTTCCCCCCAAACCAACATCCCTATCTTTAGCAGATTCTAAAACTTTGATGTAGCTAGAAAAAACTTTTATTTGACATTTACGTGCACAACGAAATTTTGTAGAAGTAGAAAACCACATCAAATACTACTACTACTACTTGTCATTAGGTCTTGGTGAATATTCGTTCGGGGGTACATGAAAGGAATCAGCAACAATTCTTCTCACGTATGCAGAATACTTCACAAACCATACTTAGTAAAGTAGTCTACACTACTTCCCCCTGAAAGTTGACATGGTAACATCAAAGTCAACTAAGTCTCGGATGTACACATTTTCCCCATGATGGTTGCGAACTCTCGGAAGTATCATTGTTGTGTACGTCCATATACTCGAGAAGTTCTTGTCATAAGCATCAATCTTGAAAAGTTATGAAAGACATTGAAGAACTTCGAAGGATTTTGCTTAGACTGTGAAGTATCATTGTCGTAGAATAGCATAATAATATCCCATGAGAATTTCTGATTACATCTCAACCTTTAAAATCTCTGGCTAACTTACCAACCTCGAATTTTGTCGGCTATTGTTGTGATCACTTGGTGAAGTAAACCCGATATACCAAACTTGAAAATGAAGTAGAATCCCCCAAATTTGTTACTTAATCTTGCACTGTTGTTGATTGAAGAACGGTGCATGATTAAATCTATAAGTACTATATACTCAACCAAAAAGTATAAGAAGTACAACACCTCTTGAAATTATCCACATCGTCTTCTGCGTGTGACACTGAGTACTACAATGTAACTCCTTTAAGTGATAGCTATAACCCGTGAGCACTACAATGTAACTCCTTACATCAGGAAATAACTAGATAATCCAAGTCTTAATCATAAGGTCAAGTCTTAATCATAAGTTGTATATGTTTAAGCAAGTCATCAATCGATAGATTAGGTTTAAAGAAAAGGGGTAGAAAATAAAAGGAAGTCTCGATGATGAAATAAGTAAGAACGGCCTTCGTGAAAAACCCACTTCAAGCTCAGAATAAGGGGATTACCATAATCAACATCGTGGATCACCAGTGACATAAAATCCTAAATTCCATAGCCGTTTTATACGTTTTAGTGAAATCTGTATTCGGATCGTTTGCTAAGAAGTTATTGAAATCTGTTTGTGTGTGTTGTTTTTCAAAATGCCGTTAAACTAGAAAAAAAAAAAAATGGTATTTTGAATTGTCGTTAACGAATCCACATTTGTCTAATTAAACTTGTCGTGATAGCATTTTAGTCGGCTCAATCCATAAATACTACCACTTACCAACCCAGTTATTAAACAAAACAAAAATTCGGCCTTGTCTCTAATCCGTATAAAGTGCTCAAGCCATATAACATCACACAACCCATGATCCAATTATTAACAATAGTCGGCCCACTTATATTGTCAATATCCAGCCCATTATGCAATTAAACATACTCAGTCCATGAAGGTACTTTCGGCCCAAGATGTAGTATAACCAAATTTTTTTTGAAGCAACAGTGACCGACCCATTTTACTATTGCAATACTCGATCCATATGAAACCAGATATATATCATTCCTTTTAATTAGGGCATACATTAACCCTAATCCTTCTCACAAAAAACGCAGTCAAACAACTCTCTCACCTAACCCAATCGACTCCATCTCTTCCATCGTAAATTACCATCATCCTCTAAAAATGAGCACGCCTCTTAACTTATTGCATAACCCAGATGAGTATGAAATCATTCATTATACACATCACTCAATTAACACTTGAATCGGTAGCATCGTTTCTCCAATAGCACCATCCATCAAAAGTGGAACTAAGAACCAAGAAGTGCATCTTCAAGATCTTTTGAATGAGGTCTCGGGTAGGTACTTGGTTGAGTTTGTGTTTTCCAACGAAATAAAGAATGGATGAAACACTCTTGTTTTACTCCATTCTTGCATATTTCGAAAAAAAACAAGAAGTAAAACTTCTTATAGATCAATGATGATTTATGTTCAAAAAATCTTTATAAGATTTGCAATTAAATTGAACAATCTGATATCGTGGTTGATTATTTTTGAGTCTTTGATGGAGGAGATGTGAGATGGAGTTGATGTGTTGGATAATTGTGACGAAGGGATAGGTTAGATCTTTGTTGGGTTTGATTTGAGATGTTGGATGTGTTATTGTATTGACGATGGGTTTAGGATTAGTTTGGATTTGAGATAGCGTTGGTTATTGATGTTGTTATGGTTTGAGTTAATTTGAGTCTTTCACATTCTTGTTCGTCCCTCTTTTCTATTCAATTTCACTTGTCATTGGACACGACTCAGTTGAGTTTGACCAGGTCAACTCGGTAATAACCGAGTTGACTCGGTTAAGGTTGTTATGCTGCGAATTCGGGTCATGCTAAGCTGCGAATTCGGATCTTTAGGTTGACTGTGAATTCGTGTGCTTAATGAAACTGCGAATTCGGTGCCTTCTAAAACTGTGAATTCATATGTTGAAAAACTGCCAATTCGTTTGTTGAATGGATCTGCGAATTCGGACGTAACTAAGGACTGCGAATTCGTTTGATGAAGAGGCTGCGAATTCGTTGTCCTCAAAATTGTACAATCGTCCTTGCTTTGTCTTTTTGCAACAAAAAAAAAATTGTCCTAGAGAGCAGAAAATAGATCTGAGTTCTTTGCTTTTTCTTTCAAACCGTTTAGACCATAGCAGCATTAAGCAAGATGAACCTAAAAAATAAGCTTTGACCGCAAAATAAGCCACTAAAAAGCTGAAGCCAAAACCAGACCAGAATAAGCTCATATAAGCTTATAAAAGCTTGAAATAAGTTGTGGAAAAGAAGGACCAGATCTGATGACATAAACTTATAACAACAACAATAAAACCTTTTTCATGACTTTTCACAAGGAAAAAAAACATAAAAATCACCATGAATGAACAGTGAATGAACATTATTAATGAACAGTAATCGGGACATGAACAGTAACCGGATAACAAACATGATACGACACACCCCTGCAGCTCTGATGCCAATTGTAAAACATAAGATATCACTAACAAGATCGATCCGGAGGTCGAGGAGGATTAAATAAGAACTTAGCCATACTATTACTAGAGAGAGAAAGGAAAGAGGTGTGTGTTTTAGAGAGAGAAAGAACACACATACACACACCTTTGAGATTATTACAAAATAAATCCTCACCCCTCCATTGAAGTATGGATGGGGTATTTATAGTCCAAACACAACTAAACTATCATAAATAGGCTAATCTAGTCCCTGCGTGTTTGACTATTAATGAACTAATGTAATTCCGGATACGTCACCATATTTTAAGGCTAACAAAATTTCTTGCATTTAGCCTGTGGATATATGCTAAGAGTCAAATGAGTTGTGACATGTGAATGTTCCTTAGCCTTGCATCTTGATTTCTGGAAATCTTGGTGACCTGTGAATGAAAAAAGCTTATTAGTCACTTGCATGTAATCTGTCATATTAGAAAACATAATGATGTGTTAATTTTTTATGCAGAAATGGACATATATGGATTGTCGGGGATAACAAATTAATTGCAGCATCATCGCCATTCAAGCAGACGGGTTTCAGTCGTTAGAGTAAAGCGTTGTCGTTGAAGGTGTTGTCTTTGCAATTTTTAAGCTCCGCTACTTTCTAAACATCCGTGTAATGGTATTTTTGCACGCCTTTTGGGAGATGGCAAAATATTTAGTACAAGAGAAGGTCGGACTAACCAATATCGGATCTGTTGATTCTGGATTTAATAACAAAATATTGATTCAGCTATTTAGTTTCTCTAATAGTTTTATGTAACGTAAAAAATTGATCAACGGGATGTGTTAATCGTACGTATTAATGAAAGTGTTTTGAATAAGGTGCTTTAAATAATACTCCTATTCGATAAAAAAAATAAGGCACACTTTGCATGTCTCAAATATGTGTTACTGCCATTTTTAGCCACATCACAACTCAGCTAAGTTATGCAATATTTTCTATCTAATGCGGGTTATCACCAATGGATCCATTTGTATAATGAAAGCTACAGCATTTGTTTACGTTTATTAGTTTGGAATGGTTTTCTAAACTTATTTTTTCAGCATAAACAGTTGTTGATTCGATGAGGTTAAAGTTGAAGAAGTTTGATGAACACATAATGAAACTGTACTTCTTCCATTTATTTGATAAAGATTATTATTTATAGGTTTAGACACAAAGCAATGAAACATAATAGAGAATCAAAGGAGCATGAAGGAAATGCAATGGCATACGACGGACCAAAACCCAAAAACTAACATTACACAATAAACACTTATGAACTTATATGATGTTTCACATAAGTAAAAATCCAATTTTTCACAAAAACTAAGCTAGATGCAATGCATGGGTCGGCATACCTCGTTCTTATCAATAAATAACCTAGATTCGTGTGTAATTATATGAATGTGGGAGAGAGAGAGTGAGAGTGAGAGACAACAACATAGAAATTGTCAAATGTGAATGCCTAAATTTATAAACTTCAATTACCAAGTCCATTCGGATGAGATATAAATATCATCTAACTCAAGTCTAATAAATCAGTAAACCATTTCATTTGTATGAGCTTATTTTGATTTTGTTTCTTCTTATTTGTCATGTTTGAATATAACCTTTTTTGGCTTTATATTGTTAATTAAATATAAAATGTAAAATTTTTAAAAAATGAAAAAAAATGTACATGAAATCCATTGTAGATTATAATCATGATGATGATATGATGGTGGTAAGTAAGACATGAATATGTGAAGTAAATGTTGAAGTATCCATCTCATTATGGGTTAGTAAGTATTGTCACATCACTTTTTTTATGTGTTGTGTATTTGATTTGAGATAAAGAATATCATGAAGATGTATGAAGTAAAATGGGATAAAGATATAAAAGAAATTGATTTAGTCAAAAAGTGTTTGTTATTGGATTTTTAAAAAACAAATGATATTGAGTAAAAGAAAAGATATTGAAAAAAGTATATTTATTGTAAATAATGACAAAAACGACTTTAAGGGCCAACGATGTAATTGGAAAAAGACAAAAAAAAGGGTAACAATAACGAATACATTTTTGAATCTGACTTTGAAGTTGATAGGGACCAAAGGTGCAATTAAATTTTGAATTAAAAGACGTAAGTATCCATAGTGTGCAAGGCACATGTGAGAGATAACAAGAAAGATAATTGTCGTTACGTATAACGGGGTTCGTGGGACCAAACGGGTAATGAACAATTGCCTAAAATGACCCCGTATGAGAGTCCCTGTTATTTAGGGACCAAACGGGTAAACAGGGCTAAGTTCAAGGACCAACTGTGTAATTTACCCTAAATTATATGAATGGTTTCTTAAATTAATTGTCTACTTTTGAAAAATAGATAATAGTTTAAGTACGTTTATCATTTTATCTTCATTTAAATTTATTATTATAAATATTAAAAAACTTTAAAATAATGGGTTAATATACAAATAAGTTACTAAAGTTTGCGTAAATGTTCGATTACGTTACTAAAGTTTAAAACGTTACATATATGTTATTCAAGTTTACATGGTTATTGTATGAGTTACTGAACCTATAAAAATATTTGTAAACATCACTGAACTTGTAAAAACGCGATATTTATGTTACTTAACTTATCCGAAAATATGCGTTCAGGTTACCCGATTAACATTGAAAATATTGAAGTGTGTGCTTCCTATAAGTTCAGTAACCTATTTGTAACGTTTTAAACTTTAGTAACGTAATCGAACATTTACGCAAACTTTAGTAACATTTGTGTATAATAACCCTAAAATAATCTGTCATTTTACAAGAAGTAAAAAGGAAAAATCTATAATGATAATGTTTTTTTATTTGTGTTTTTTTATACGTGGACAATAATTTTGAGATATATGTAATAATTGCATTGGATCTTCTTTTCTCTTTAATGTATTATTTTTGTGGTATTTTTATTTTTTTAATTGTATAAGACAGTTTTTTCATCAAAATGTATATTTAAGGTTTCGTATTTTTAGTTTTATGAGAAAGAAATTATAAACAAGAAAACGATAAAATAAAATACAAAAAGTGCCCGAGTTCATTTAAGTGATAATTAGCAAAGTTGTAAAATCATGAATCGGTAGTCAGACGGTTGACCCTTTTGTAGCTTGTAATCAATTTAGGTGGGATTAATCGGCGATTAATCGGATTGGCATTTTTAACACATTTTGTTTATTTCAGGCGAATTTTACGTATTTCCCGACAAGATTATCTTTATAAAACAACTAGTAAAGAACTACTATAAGTTATTAAAACAAGTTTACGGCGCGTTTTGTGTATTTACGATAAGATTTGCATGTTTCCAACAAGTTTGATCACTAACGGCTGTCGTTGACCGCCTTTCACCACTATTGACCGATTTATACAAATCGGAAAGGTTGGTGGCCCAATAGTGTTTGCACGACGATTAATTAGCCTTATAAACATTTCTTTTGCAACACTGATAATTAGTACTTTTGAATTATGGTTTATAATTCGATGGAGTTATTATGAAACTTTTGGTTTTGTGACAGGTTTTAGCTACTTAAAGTGTGTTAATCACAATTTCGAATCTGTTAAAAAAATGTATATGTTAACATGTAAACTAATTTTGTAAATTTTGTTTTATATAAATTATAATATTATATGGTTTTGATATATCTTTCATAATATTTTTATTTTTTTTCCAAGTTTAAAGTTTTTTTTCAAAATCAGTTTTTTTTTTGTCTAGTGAGGTATCAACGTGTAATCTCTTATGAATATTGATTAATCTCATATCGAGCGTGTTAGGCGGGTTTCTCATCTTGGGTTTTTGTAATTTAGATTTGTTATTCTCCTCTTTAAATCAATTAGACTCCGTTTCCGTTTCCGTTTAATCTCGCTGTCATTGAAACCCTGATCTGTTTTTCTTTTCAATCCTTTTTTATCTTGATCTCCCTTCAATCCAAAGATTCTAATGGGGAGTCGTAGATCCAAAGAGGACGACGTTAATCGTATTTCTATCTCCATTTATGTTACAAATTTTCTGGAAAATTTTTCTGCAAAAGAGCTATTTCAATCATGTAAACAATACGGACATGTTGTTGATTCGTTTATCCCTCGGAAAAGGACGAAAGAAGGTAAACGTTTTGGTTTTGTTCGTTTTATCAACGTGTTTAATGTTGATCGTTTGGTGAACAATTTATGCACAATTTGGGTGGGTCAATTCAAGCTTCACGCTAATAAGGCAAGATTTCAAAGAGCTACTTTGAACAAGGGTCAAGGGGCAGATCATAAGAAGGTTGCTAATTCGTCTCGTCCTAATAGTGGGGATTCTGGGAGTTCTAATTCATATGTTAATGCGGTAAAAAATCATAAGTCGGTTGATCATGACTCCCCTGCCATTGTTCTTGACGAAGATTGTGCGCTCTCCAAAGACTTATCTTCATCCTTAATGGGTAGGATTAAAGAATTTGCGTCCCTTACCAATCTCAAGAACGCTCTTATGAACGAAGGTTTCGTGGACTTGAATGTAAGTTACTTAGGGGAATTGTGGGTTCTCTTAGAATTTTCCTCTGTGAAATCGAAAGAGGCATTCCGCGATAATGTGGGAGTTAGCTCTTGGTTCTCGGAAATTCGCCAAGCTTCTTTCGATATCAATCCTGATGGTCGCATTGTGTGGGTAGAAATTGAAGGTGTTCCATTGAAACTATGGACTTTGAACACTTTCAAAAGAATTGTCACCAGGTGGGGGAACTTAATCGACACTAATGACTCTGATGGGAATTGTTTCCACTCGAAACGATTATGTTTGTTCACTAAGTCAATCTCAAATATTTATGAAAACTTCAAGATCATTTTCCGTGGAAAAGTGTATTGGATTCGTGCTAAGGAGGTCCCTGGTTGGACCCCTGACCTGGTGGAGGACTCGGATGAGGAGGAATTATCTGATGACGATTCATTAGAAGAAGGAATGAAGAACCTTGAATCTGAGAATGATTGTAGCAACTCGTTCGAAGTTCCAGATACGGTTTTTGAAAATGAAGGTGGTTCAAAAAAGGACTCATCTGTGGATCCTTTTGGGCTATACCCTTTGCTTAACAAAAAGACAAAGGATCAAAAACATAAGGAGAGTGGTACAAATTCTAGTCCCAAATTCCCACCGGGTTTTACACCTAATAACGACAATGATGATACAGGGGATAAGAAGTCTGTTAATGACTTTGAAGAGGAGAAGCTCAACGAAGACGATGGAGATTCTAACAATTCCAACCTCAAAGAAAATGTAGATGAATCCGCAAGTTTCGGTCGTTTTAAGAAATCAGTGGCACCGAGTTCAGGGGGCTCATTTATGTGTCTTATGGAGGAAGTGGTGAAAGTTGGCCAAACAATGGGCTATAACATGGATGGGGTGATTAACAATCTGTCCGATATCATTGAATCTCAAGGAGCGTCGATTGTAGATCGATGAATTTTTTGTCCCTTAATATACAAGGCCTCGCTCAAAAGGCCAAAAAAGATTGGGCAAAGGAGTTATGTGTGAAGAATAAGGTGAATTTTCTAGCGATTCAAGAAACAAAGATGGAGGAGATTGATCTTTTCAGTGTTCGTCGGTGTTGGGGTAATTCGACTTTTGAGCATCTTCATAGTAATTCGGTAGGCAATTCAGGTGGAATCTTGTGTGTTTGGAATCCCAACATTTTTTGTAAAAAAAGCTTCACTATTTCGGATTTTTTTATCATTATTAGGGGTGTTTGGTTATTGAACGGTATTGACCTCATGATTATTGCGGTCTATGCTCCTCATGATCCGCGTGATAAACGTATGCTTTGGGACTACTTGGCGCATGTTATTAATCAGTGGCAAGGAGAGGTTGTGATTATGGGGGACTTCAATGAGGTTCGCGTCAAATCAGACAGGTTTGGTACTAATTTTAATGTTCTTGGGGCGAATATTTTTAATTCTTTTATTAATTCCACGGGTCTTGAAGAAGTTCATCTTGGAGGGTAGTGCTTTCACTTGGTTTCATAAGTCAGTGATCCCAAAATGAGCAACGTTGGATATATTTTTTTTATCTAACAATTGCTAAATATTTTCCCTCACAATTAGTCGGCATCACTTTGGACATATCATATCCGATCACGAGACCGATTCCTTCTTTGAGAGTCGGCCAATATTATGGTCAGGTTTCCCTTTCGATTCTGTACACCAATTGGATTCATACTCGAGGGCTTTAATGATTTTGTCACATCAACTTGGAATTCTGACCCATCTGATTACACTAATGAATTGCGTAACTTTGCGGGTATATTGAATTCCTTAAAGCTCACATCAAGATTTGGATTAAAGATAACAAAAGTGAAACAGTTTCCTACATTGCAACTCATAAGAAGGAGTTGAACCAACAAATTTAATAGAGCGGTATATTAGACAAAGTACATGGTACTGAGGTAGAAGCGGAAAAAAGAATGGAGGTGTTGGCTGCTCTTCGTAACATTGATCATCTTTCATTCGCGTATATTTGTGCCCAAAAGGAGCCAAATCGAAAATTGGTCAATCTAAAGGCTATGAAAAACTCAAATTTTTTTCCACGGGAATTTTAATAAAAAAACGTAATCAAATGAACATCAGGGGTTATTACGATTGAAGCGTATGGAATATCAGCGCTAATGATTTCAAACAAGAATTTATTCTCATTTTTCATGATTAGAATCGCTAAACCTTCGGCGTAGCGTGCAATATTGATATGAGATTATCTAAAACAAATTTCTGAAGATCAAAGTCAAGACCCTCGAGCGAGAAGTATTTCTAAACGGGTAGATTAAAACGGCTGTATTTGGGGCTGTGGCACAGACAAAACCTCGGGCCACTACGGTGTATTTGCTGTTGTCTTTTATCGCATTATTTGGCCTGTTATTGAGCACGATGTTTATATGGCTGTAAATCATTTCTTCAAATCATGGAGAATTCCTCCTGTTGTAACTCAGTCATTTAAAGCTTCTGATTCCAAAAGCCTGGACGCTAACTTGGTCAAGGGACATTAGCCTATAAGCCTCATTGGAAGTATCTACAAGATCATTGCCCAAGATTTTGTCTAATAAGGCTTGTTAATGTTTTAGGGGGACATTGGTTAATGAATGCAATCAGCATTTATCGCCCGAAAGACAAATGTTTAGACGTCCGTTTATTCTTAATGAGAACCCAGTGGTTGTACCAAAAGAAGAAGAAAACTCTAATTTTTAAGGTCGATTTTGAAAATGCCTTGATTCGATAGATTGGATTTTTTAGATGATGTTCTTAAATGAGTTCGTGTCAGGTTAAAATGGCGTAAACTGGATTCAAAGTTTGTCCTAACATCTTCTAAGAGGTTCTATATTATCAATGGAAAGTCCGACGAATGAGTTCCCAATTCTATAAAGGAGTTAGAAACAAGCGATCCTTAATCCCATGTCCTCTTTATCCTCGTGATGGAGAGCGCTTCATTTATCTTTTCAAAGGATCGTAAACGCAAGGAATGTATAAAGGTATTGTGTTAGATCAATCTTTATTCCATCCGCATATGTTCTATGCGGATGATTGTGCAATTTTTTTTTTATTTTTTTCCCCCCCTTAGGGGAGTGGATTACGGTAATATCTGCCACATTGTTCACGTTTTGAAATGCTTTTTCATGCATTCGGGCCTTAAGATTAACTTGAACCAAAGTAAGATAAAAGGGATTAATGCTTGGAAAGTGGCACAGGACACCAAGTGGGTCTGCAAAGTTAGATGTCTCCGTTCTTAATGTCCTTTCTACAATCTTGGGACTAGAGTGGAGTTCTATACACGTGTTCAAGCATGACAAGAGATAGTTTGAAAAAGTGAAGTCCTCGGCTTTCCAAATGGAAATCCAAAACTTATCTATTGGTGTGTCGGTAACTTTGTTTGAAATCGGTTTTAGATCTATTCCAGTCTTCACATTTCTATTTTCAAAGTTCCATCAGAGGGGGAAAGGTGCCTACATATCATTGGAGTCTATTAGAATTCATATACTTTAATGCCATGAACCGGGTGTTAGTAAAAAGGCTTCTTGGGTTAAAATTAACAATGATTTGACAGACAAAAAACGAGGCGGGCTGGTGTGTCTGATTCTTATTGAGGCGTTAACTATAGGCTTGATGATTAAGTGGGTTTGAAGTTTCCTCTCACAAAAAGACCTCTTTGGACTAAAGTTATTGTTGCTATTCACGGTGTGGCGTGAAAAATTCTTCTGAATGGCTTCTACTGGCAATCATGTTGGCTTGTCGATTTTGAAGTGAAGTTCGATCTCTCTCAAAGAAAAGGTATGTACGTTTTTTGATTACTGACCATAAGAATTAGGAAACGGGGAGTCCACCAAATTCTGGTTGGATCAATTTGCATACGTAGGGGCATTTTTAAAGACATTTTCCCATATTATACGCTCTTGAATCCCGCAAAGTATGTTACTGTTAGTTCCAAATAGCGACACTATTTTGGTCTGCTCCTTCCGTCGAATTCCTAGAGAGGGTATCGAGCAAAAACAATTCGACATCTTGGTAGAAAATTGGATCGTTCTGTCACTACGAGCCTTCCCCCCCACACATCCCCCGTTCTGACAGTTGAATTGGAATCTGGATATTAACTGGTATATTTTCGGTGGCCTCAGCACTTAGACGTATCGTATGGATTGCCTTCCAGAATATTGAGAAGAAACTATATGGGAAAATGTTATTCCCGATAAAAATAGAACATTCTTGCCTGAAAAACAAGACGGATGCTTTACCTAACTTCGGTTCAACATTTCTCAGTAAGAGGTATGACATGTCAGGATATGGTCGTGTCCCATTTGTGAAACTTCTCTTGAAAACGACGACCATTAGTTCTTTAGGTGTGCGATTGGTTCGGGACATTGCTAATAAGATTGAGCTGGTAGAATATGGATTAGGAAAGGTTGGTGGCCCAATAGTGTTTGCACGACGATTAATTAGCCTTATAAACATTTCTTTTGCAACACTGATAATTAGTACTTTTGAATTATGGTTTATAATTCGATGGAGTTATTATGAAACTTTTGGTTTTGTGACAGGTTTTAGCTACTTAAAGTGTGTTAATCACAATTTCGAATCTGTTAAAAAAATGTGTATGTTAACATGTAAACTAATTTTGTAAATTTTGTTTTATATAAATTATAATATTATATGGTTTTGATATATCTTTCATAATATTTTTAATTTTTTTCCAAGTTTAAAGTTTTTTTTTCAAAATCAGTTTTTTTTGTCTAGTGAGGTATCAACGTGTAATCTCTTATGAATATATAATTTGGATGTGTTTGGTTTTTTTAGAAATTATTATTGGTATGATTTTGATATGAGGATGGTATGAAATCAAAGCTATCAATGTGATTTTTTTTGTTTGGTATGAATTTTATGGTGTGATTATCAAATAAAAGTAGCCCTTTATTTGTCACAAAAATATTAAAATATTCTACAAAAATTTTGAACACACTTAACAAAAGCAAAAATTAATTGAATATAAATGAAAAGAAAAACAAATTATGTCATGCAGATATAGCATGAGAAAAGTAACCTCCTCCGATCTGATTTTAAATTTATTAACCAAACACTTGCAATGACTTTAATTGTAATTGTTTGATTCTTATACCCACGTACCAAACACACCCTCGGTGAGGTGTGAACTCGTGATCATTTATGAATATATGTGTATCTAAGTGGTATAGACATTTAAAGACCGGTATCTTGGTCATTCAATATGCGTACCTCCTCCAAAGATAACAAGGTGCATGTTCACACTTCCACACCAAGCCTAGTGATGCCTAGCATAAAAAAAACAAGTATAGCGTTGGTAAAGCTTATAATGGGTATAAATTATGGGATAGAATCCCTGATGCAAACAGCAGGGAGTTATATGCTGTAACAATGCAAAATGTGTCCCCAATTTACACAATGGTCTCTGATAACATTTATGATGTACACAAATGGTCCCTGAGTTACACTTAGCAGCAAATAATGATCCCTGCAGTTTGTAGCAAGGATCATTTCCCTATAAATTATTTGTATGAATTTTCTATATCACACATCAACGGGTTTAACTTACGAAGTACTTTATTAGAAACACATTTATTTATTAAACAATAATTCGTTACAAAAACATACATAAAATGGGAAGATAATATCTCTAAATACAACTGGCATATAGTCAACGAGTTGTAATTGCTTGATTAATCAAAATTATTCCATTTATAAATGATTCGGACAATGACTGATTGACTAAGTTTATTTCGATAAAAATTGATGATGACATTTTTTGTTTGTAATGTTTGATCTCTTTCGTTTTTATAGTTGTATAATCATACCATCAGCCTAAGTATATAAAATTCAAAATAAAAAACGATAATAATATTTTGTACGGAATGTCAACTTGAAACTAAAAACAAATGTTAGATATAATGGTTGCTTTTCATATACATTTTTTACTTACAAAAATCTGCGAGGAAATTGTGTCACGGTGAATTTTACATCTAATTGTCTCTATCGCGGGTCAAATGGGAAAGTGCACTCTCGGAAAAACATAAGGGAGGCTTAGGTATTGGTAGTTTGAAAGCGAAAAATATAAGTCAAACATCAATCAACATCATATCAATATGACTTCCATTGGCATAGGGGTCGTTCATTGCTCGACATTAGTTATTCAATACTTCACAGTTCACACAATCCAGCATATGTGGGAAACGGAAATGAATCATGACACATTTCCAAAAGTAAAATAAAACCATTTTTTAGATTGCTTTTAGCCCTATGTAAGGCCTAAATAAAATATCTAGGTTCAGCTTGACTCGAACTTGACTATACTCAAAGTTAGGCTCAATGAGAATCTTGCGTCGACTATATGTGCTTTGTAGCTCATCTTAACTTGAAGTGATTAGGCATTACAATCATATGTTTGCAAAACTATAAAATAACATAAACTCAATAAACCCGAAAAACTCGCAAGTCAACTATTTTGATTTTCTAACTTAGAAAGTATATACGATTACTGGACCTTTGACATGATTTGGTAAGTTCGTGTTTCAACAACCAAAATGTTATATGTTCAAGCGTCTATTAACACATGCCAAGATATTAAGTATGTGAATGTTTTCCTACAAGTTAACGAAGAAGGATCAAAGTTTAGATTATCCGGAAGGTCGAACAATTTTTACATAGATAGAATTTAGTATCAACATGACACACCCTCTTGGCCTCTTAGCCATTTAACAAAACATACAAAAGATCAATACTTTCCATCATCAATGGGATCCCGATCTAACCTTACAAGAAATCATTTTTATATTTGCAAGATCAGAATCATAAGATCGGCTCAAGATCGAAAGATCTCACTTAAATGTTCAAATGTCTTATTCGTCTAATAACTCGTATTTAAAACTGATAATATAAATGAAGAAATAAGAATTGAATGAGGGATAAGCTGTGGAAGACAGTATTAAGACCCATAATCCGTGAAAAACAGTATTGGGAGTTGCTTTACTTTTTTTTCCTAATGAGACATAAGCTATAACATAATTGAAATGAAACTGATATGGGTTTAAAATACTAATGTATCTAATAGGAGATTTAGGACGATGAATTTCTTAGTCTAAAAATAGGTACTTTTACGCTTATATGACACTTATCGTTTCTCGTGCTTGTTTTATTATTCCACTTTAACAAAATACATTTATTTAATTTTTTTAGTTTAAATAATTTGAGAGTAGGAGCGGGTCGTATATAGGTATTACGATCTTATGGAAGGATCGAAATCCTACGTCTTCAAAGATTGTATAAAGGGTCGACATGTTTTACAAATTAGATCGCGGTCTTAACAACTATGCTTTCCATGATATAGTGGATTAGCAGTAGCGGATGACTATATGTTTACATTTCATCACCTATGCAAGGTTTCTAAGGCTATGTTTATTTATGACCTTGATGCAACCTGATTGCAAGTACAAGACATTAAATAGACATATTAAATTCAAAGAAGTACAAATTGAATGTTTCATACCTACCGATCAGTTCACTTAAATGTTACTTCCAACCTTTTCACATGACACAAGATTAATGGGCATTTATATTCCCATTTAATTATAATGGATTTTACATGTGATAGATAAGGTTTTAGATAATGAAACTGTGAAAGAGGTATTGCTTCCACAAGTTCATCATGAGTTCTTGCTATGGGAAGGATGTAGCAGAGATACAAAGTCTAGGTACAATACTAAATTGGTCCAATTGCTTCCTAGACACATTTACTCGCCGTGTGTGGTGAATTGGGATGTACTGAACCAAATGGGTTGTGATGGAGAGATTGATGACATGTTGAGAATTAGGTTGCGTGAAGCTGGAACGAATGAAGAGATATTTACTCATGTGGCTTGGAAACGATCTTTTAATATCAATGAACCAATTTATGCAGAGCTTTGCCACGAGTTTTATTCGACTTATGAGTTTGATGAAGTTTGTGCTGACGATGAATTGCAAACCAAGAAGATCATCAAGTTTAGACTTGGTGGACGTGCTCATAGTTTAACCTTGTTGGAATTTGCTCGAAGGTTGGGACTATATCAGGCGGTTGAGCTTGATGA
>BQNB010081124.1:0-28122 GCA_026074375.1 Tanacetum coccineum
TGTACAATCACCTAAATGATAGAAAACAAAATCTTAGGTACTTTAGCATTACACGTAATTTTTATTTTAATAAAGTTAACACCGAACATCCTTGGTTAATATTCTAATACTACGAGCTCCAGCTTGATCATTTGCCTGAGGTTGATACGGTTTTACTAGTCTCGCCTTCGATTAGACCATAAATTACCAATACGTTACAACTTAAGAGATATATTCCATAATAATCCACATCAGCCTTCCAAGATTATCCGGATACACTCGCCTCACCTCGATTAGACCTTAAATTAATAATGGCATGCCAATAAACTACTACAAGTAAGTTACCTATATGATACAATATCACCAAGGTATTGCATAAACATATAACAACAAAACTCGTTAACCCAAATTTGATCGCCAATATAAATCGAAATCAATATTAGCAAACAAACATTACCTAAAAGACACATCATAATTATTATCCAAATTACATTAATATCTGTGAAAATACACAATTACACATCATAAACTACCAATACCATCCTAAAATACTCTACTTGAGTTGAGCATAAACTTAAATATTACTACTGAGTCGAGCTCGGGTTTTAGCTCGAGGTTGACACTTTTTGACTTGCATTAGCTCTATTAGACCACAAATTACCAATATCATGGCAAATTGACAAACATCTTCTAAGATGAACATCACCATCTTGAAAATCATAAAAGTTAATTTAGCAACCAATCACAGCAGTAATTCAACCTAAATTTAGCACATATCACCAAATATATTTTAGAGAGTAAGATAGAGATCAAAAGACAATAAAACTGTTCTAATCCATCAAGCTTCGTCTTCTGGTCCTCCATTGTCCACACCCATCATCAATCTCTCACCACCAATACCAGTAATCACTAACAGTCTTTACAGCTACTACAGCAACAACTACAACAACCCTTCCACTTCCACCTCCTCCATAACAACAAAGCACAATAGATTTAGAGTTAGTTGCACGTGTCACAACACTTGAAAAGAAATTCTCTAATTTTGAGCAGAAGAGCAAGACTCTTGATAACACGACTCAGAATCTTAGATCCAGGGTTTTCACTTTGGAGCTTCGGGATCTGCCTCACAAGATCAATCAAACAGTCAATGAAGTTGTAAAGGAGGTTGTACACGAAGCTTTTCAAGCTCCACTTCGAGATCGCTTCAAAGAACTGCCCGAGGCTGATATGAAAGAAATTCTTCACCAACAGATGTTTGAGAGCGGTACCTACAAATCACTTCCTGAACATGTGGCTCTTTATGAAGTTCTTGAGGCGTCTATGGAACATGAAAATAGGGACAAGTTTCTTGCTAAAAAGGACAAGTCTCGAAAAAGACGTCATGACGATCAAGACCCTCCTCCTCCTCCACCAGATTTAGATCTAAGCAAAAAGAAAAGACATGATTCTGGTACTTCACGCTCAAAACAGCATCCAACTCCTCTGTCCTCAGCCTGGAAAACTTCAGACACTAGAGAAGCTCCTTCCAGCTCCTCCAAGCAGAAGTTCGTTCCTCATTTCGAATAACCCGTTGAAGACGTGCCTATACCAGATGATATGAATATCTTAAACTCAGAGAACACTGATACTGCACATCTTCCCAAGATCAAGACCAGACCAGACTGGTTGAAGCCTGTTCCAGAGGAAGACAAACCAGCATCTCTAGAACCAGATTGGCTCATTCCTCTGAATGATTTACCAGAAACTAAGAAAAATTAGGCCAATGCACTTGCCAGCTCGTATCAAGATCTAGATAAATACAAGCTACTACGGCAGGATAGCGATATGAGTTTATTCATCAACTGGTTCTGCAAACGAATTAGAAAGAAGAAACTGAGCAAAGCAGACTTAGAAGGCTCAACTTTCAAGGTAGTCCGACCATTTCATGACAACATCATTTCTCTTCAGTTCCAGATGGAAGAGTGTCACTTGCTGCTTACCGATCAAGTTGATTTGGTTAATCCTAAAGGTCATCAAGTTGTGCTTGACATGAGCAAACCATTACCTCTTGGAGGTCCACCAGGTCAGGTAACAATTCAAACACAATACTTCTTCAATAAGGATCTCGAGTATCTAGTGTCAGGTGACAAAGGAAGAAGATCGGCTTTATCCATATCTAAGCTAAAAGCTGCTCAATATCTGGACTTTAGACTTAAACTAGTACCGTCACTATGGATTGAGAGTGAATGTGAGTATGATATTAGTGCTTCTTATGAAATCTCCCACTGGTGGTTTAAGCGCAAAGAATTCTACATCACAAGACACAGTGCCCCCTCTGATAGCAGTACAGTTAGATCCCACATGTGGATTCTCAGTGTAGTCAGTCTTAAGACTTATGAAAGATACAGGTATAATTTCTTGAAAGAGATTGTTCTTCGCAGAGCTGACTACAAAGAATACAAGATCTCGGAAGCTGACTTCAAAAATCTACATCCTAATGATTTTGAAGATCTGTACCTACGTCATCTTCAAGGTCAGCTCAATCATTTATCTGGTGCCGACAAAGTTCATCTCTTCAACGCAGTTAACCTGTGGATAAGAAACAGCATCATCAGGAATGAGTGGAAGATCTGTAGCTCAGGATTGAAAGCTATTAAACAAAACTCAATCTCACTCAACCGGATTAGGATGCATCTGACTTTCTGTTCAAAGAAGATTACACCATAGTCAGCAAGCCGAGGGCAGTAATCTACAGAGACAGAAATGATCAGAAGAAGATGATGCAAGAGACTGAGGTGCACAAGTTCAGTGATGGTACGTTGAATAGGATTCTAGATAAGCTAGATCATATGGTTAAAGACTTCAAGCTATTCAAGTACAATCTGGGCATGGAAACAAGAATTTGGTCTGAGAACGATAGAAGGAGGAGTAATGAGTTTATAGAGGTGATCGAGAGAAGACTCAAGATTAGGAGAATATTCCGGAGTCTCGAAAGCATTGTTGGTGGAAGCTTAAGAGATGTTGACTACAAACTTATCCAGCGAACTGAATGATTTCATCGTTCCAATACTCAGGTCAATATCATCTTATTCTGTATAATATATCTTGTACAGTCTTATCATTATATAGTGTATCTTTAAGTGTTCAGTGACAAGTATAAAGTTTTTCAAGAGTTTTTTTGTTAAACTCAAAATCTTTCAAAATCTTTTATAATTGTCACTCACATGTACCCTCATAGATTAAGGGGGAGCATTAATATGTTCCCCATTCGGCTTGTGAATAATCAACACATTTTCCTCCCAGTTTTCCCAACATATTTGAATCCATTGGTATCCAAAATATCAAAGGGTTTGGAATTTTTAATAAGAGGAGAAAATATGATTTAAATATGAAAACTGATAAAAAATGTGATTTTGTGGACTCATGTGTATACTCCATCCTCATTGTGCTAAACATTTTTGTTTAATCAATGCACATGTTGAGGGGGAGTGTTTTTGAAAATTCAAAAACAATTAAGGTACTAAAAGCTTTGATGTTTATATCACAAGTACTTGATTAAGATTTTCAATTAGTTTTATGGCAAGGTGAACTGTACCAAAAAGACCGACCATGTATTTAATTTTATCGAAGTTATAAGGTTGGTAAGGTATGGTATTAGTTCCCATGATCTAGCCAGAACCGGAGGGATCTACCCAAGGATAATCCACTAGTTAGTGTAGAAGTCCTTAGGTATGGCATAAAAAAGGAGTAAAAGTGAGAATAAGGGAATAGTGCCGACTAAGATGGGGCTAGTACTGGAACAAACCCAACAAGGTACTAGTCATGAAGTCTTGGTAAGAACTGAAGGGGTTGAAGAATGAAAAAAAAATATAAGGATAAAGGGTGAAAAGAAAGAAGCCCTCCATACACTTAGGTACAAACCAGGTCAATACATCCACTGTCAGATCACAATGATGATTGCTGACATTGAAGAAACCCGTTATGGACCCAGTGATGCAATGCACAACCCTCCCTAGCCATTCAGTGCTCTCAAAAGATTTATGTTTCATTTTTTACGGAGACTAAACACGTTATCTATTGACTTTCTCACTCCGAGTTAGTTGATATTGAAAAGGTGGCAGCCCACTCCAACCTTCGATCACTAAAACCAAAATGCACAATTGAGTCTAGAGCCAAGAGATCATCAATTAATCTCATTAGGACACTATTCCATCTTACTTGTTCTTCACATAATGTGAAAACAAGAAGTATCATAAGAGTCCTACGCATTATCCTTGTGGTATTGCCAGAACATCCGAGTGATACCTAAGTATCACGGTGAAGATGGAAATCCTGTTAGAGCCAACATCAAACAAGCTCTTGGTAGGTGACTTGTGAGATCCTAAATGGATCAAACTTGTGTCAACTGGAAAGAAACGATGGTGCGATTCTACAAGAATCAAACTTGTTCCAATATACGAATTGACAGTTAATGAACTTTGACAAAAGATTATAACTCTCGATGTGTTACAAAAACCCTTTTACTAAGTAACACATCGACTGATTTTCAAATCAAAATTTCTCTTTATTGCTAACTGTTTTATTACAGGTTCATAATAAAGATGGAGATGGTGTCATCCTGTTCTGGCAGAGACAAGTTCATTACCACATGCTCATACTTGACCATCACATTCAAAGAAATCATGAAAGCTCAAGCATATGTTTCTAAGCTTCCGCAACTCTGATATCACACGTCCCTCTTGAAGTGGCCAAGTATTAAAGTTAAAGAACTTCAAGAACAAATTATTCAAGTTTTCAAGATCAAGAAAGGTATGAGCATGTCGGTCCGCAAGACACAAGACCACAAGACGGCGAAAGATCACAAGATGATGATCAGAGATTAGATTTGGCTGATGATCTCAAGAAAGCTCAAGATCACATATCAAGTACAAACACAAGCCACAAGACAAAGTCCACTACATCAAAGTACAAGATATCACATGAAGAATCAAAGACTACGAGCTGAACACAAGATCAATCAGAAGATTGCTGAGCTTAAGTTAGTATTTTCTGGGGTGACCTCCCTTAGGGGGAGATTGTTAGATATTAGAAAAAGACTCGGTCACCCCGTGTATTTTACCGTTTATTATAGCTCGTAGTCAATAGTTAATCGTATGACATTCGGTATTGGGCCGGGTAATTAAACCCAACGTGTAAGCCCATGCCAAGGCCTATGGGCCGGTTTGTAAGACACTATTTAAGCCTCTTCCATGCCATGGAAGAGGTGGTTAGTCATTTCATTATACAAGTTACATTTTCTCTCACTAGAAAGCTTTCTCTCCCACTTTCTCTCTCTAGATTCGGCTAACCCATCTATCTTCCATTGTGTTATGATTTCCAATATCCTACATATATCTTTTATCTTTTATATTCTTTGATCATTATACTTGTTACATAATTCATTACAAGTAATCAACTCATTCCACTCTTTAGTGAAGAACACTCAAGAAGACGTCAAGCTTCAAGTGTTAATAGTTTAGTTGTGTAATCACATTTGTGATAATCATTCATCTTGTATATCTTGTGTTGTGTGTTATGTGTATCATATGTGTATGATAGGTTAGTAGTTAGGCCTCTAAATACATAGTGTGTTAGATTGGTTCTATCTCGAAGTAGAACTCGGTATTTAGCTTAGTATCGAAAAAAGTGTAAGCGATATGTACGGTTTTCTCCGCCTAAAGGGAGCTTGTTGACATAGTAAAGATAAATCTCAAGTTGGGTACTTGGGGAGTGGAGTAGGGCAAAGAGGAGCTTCGTAACCGAACCACTATAAATCATTGATTTGTCACATTTAGGGACATACTAGAAACAATGTCCATACAATACTACAAGTAAATGATAATAAAATGTGACTTCAATACTTTCTTTCTAGGTAATCATACCTCGCAAATCATCTGAAGACCATAAAAAATACAAAACACTACATCCCAATAATTTCACATGAATACCGTTCACATATAAAATAAAGACTAAGAAACCTTGAAAGTCGCTACACTCATGAGGGTCGGGTGGTTTTTGAGGACTTTGCGGATCTACGCTATGTTCGGTCTTTGTTTAGTTTTCTTAAGTTTGAGTGTCTTCTTGAAATCAATGACCAAATTTGTCTTCGCTTCATACTTGAATTTTATAGTCAATATCAAATAAACTATACCGACGAAGGTTAAATGTTAGTCGAATTTGTAATTCAAAATCAATTATTTTCTTACACTCTTGAAGAATTTGCTCAAATTCTTGACATACCTTGTGAGGGTGCTTGTGTCTTTACCGAAAAGTTGTCACTTGACGAGTTGGCATATGGTGTTCCTATGGATGGTCCATACCAAACCAACCCTCTTTATCCTGATGATATCATTTCGTATATTCGAAATGATCGAGAAGGTCAAGTCACTCACACCCGTCATAGGCAAACAATTGGTGTTCAAGACTATCAAATTCTCACTCGTGAAATTTTGTCAACCCTGACGCCTTTGGAAGAAATTATCAGGGAAAATGTTTTCTGTCTGGGGGGTAATCAGGACTTTGTTCCCGCGTATCTTTGTTCCATGCTATATTGTATTGTAAGATCTGAAAAATTCAACCTCACCTATTATATGGCAAAACGAATAGAGTGGGTCACTAAACAAGCTAGGTTAATTTTACCCTATGGTATGTTATTAACCCGTTTGTTTAAATTCGTCATGAGTGAGAGTCCTGAGTTGGTCAATGACTCTTATGTCTTGTATGATCGTGTCATGAATCCTCTTACCACTTAACAAGAGCGAAAGACTAGAAAGGATCATGGCATAAGAAGAGGTCTTCACTCCACTTCTTCTTCCTCCACCTTCGATCAACCATCCTCCTCTCATCTCAACAATGATGATAATGATGATGATGATGAAAATGATGAAGGAACCTCGCGCGCAAGCACTCCTTCCCTTACTCGTTTTGTTAATTCACTAACAAATGAGGTTCCTTGTATCTTTTAAAACCCACCAAACATTGACCCTGACATGGAACCATTTTACACCCGCCAAACCGAAATCATTAACCATCAAGTTTAGTTATGAGATGAGCAACGTGGTGGATTAAGGTTAATCGGGAAAGGACTCCAGAACTTGTGGAGAAACATGAAGAAGTGAGCAATTAGGAAAATTACTATATGACTATATTAATTTTATTTACTAATTTATTATGATTAAGTACTTAAACTTATGCTATTTAGTAGTAACTTAGTATGTAGTATGGGCAATATAACTTGCCTTAGATAATCATTTTATTTTATCATCCTAAACACTTGCCTGCATGCACCTTGATACACTATGGTTACTTATATGATGAATGATTATCTCTTAGCCAATATACCTATATGTGCTTCTTTAGAATCTAGGATAGTTAATTTGGTAAATTTGATTCTTAGAAATTAGATGATTCATGGTGAAATAGGATTGACTGCAAAAAGGTGTCTTTAGGAAACTTTTTTGGACATGTTTTACAAAAGTTTAAAAAACTAGAAAAATTCTGTTCCTACAGAAAATGGCCCCCATAAATACTAGGCGGCCCCCTTATATATCTGGGACCGCCATATTGTAATATATTGGATATCATAACACAATGGAAGATTTGAGGGTTAGCCGAATCTTAGAGAGAGAAAGTAGGAGTGTAAACATTATAGTGAGAGAAAATGGAACTTGTATAATAAAATGACTAACCACCTCTTCCAAGGCATGGAAGAGGCTTATATAGTGAATACAAAATCAGCCTTAAGGCCATGGTATGGGCTTACACGTGTGGGTTTAATATCCGGGCCAATACAGTTTGTCATATGATTAACTTTTAACTACGAGCTACGTTAAACAGTAAAATACACGGGGTGACCAAGTCTTTTTCTTATATCTAACAATCTCCCCCTAAGGGAGGTCACCTTAGAAAATACTAATATTAAGCTCAAGAATCTTATGATTGTTCTTGTGTTCCGGCTCGTAGTGTTTGATTCTTTATTTGATATCTTGTACATTAATGAAGTGATATTTGATCTTTAATCTTGAGCTTGTTCCTTAACTTGACTTGTGTGTGATCTTGAGCTTCTTTGAGATCATCACCCAAAAGTAATCTCTAATCATCATCTTGTAGTTTTTCGCCATCTTGTGCTTGTAATGACTGGACCGACATGCTCATACCTTTCTTGATCTTGAAAGCTTGAATATTCTTTGTTCTTGAAATTCTTTTAACTTTAATACTTGGTCACTTCAATAAGGACGTGTCATATCAGAGTTGTGAAAGCTTTGAAACATATACTTGTGCTTTCATGATGTCTTTGGATGTGTCGGTCGAGTATGAGCATGTGGTTATGAATTTGACTTTTCTCCGACCACCAGCTGCTACCGTCGGGAATACCTGCAGGTTTACGTTAGTAATAAACAAAAGAGTCTTTATTCACTTTCACCGAATATAATTGTAATAACCATGGTTCCCCGTTTGTCAGTATAAATACTTCCTGTGATCAGGTAGAATTCCAAAGAATCTCCTTGATAGGGTTTCGTAGCTGCACTAGTTGTTCTCAATACCGAAGCGTCTCAAAGCAGACAACACAGTATGAGTGAATCAGTTAGAAAAAGTCTCACCGATTGAAGAGAAAATTGATTTGAAAATCAATCAACGTGTTACTTGAGAAAGTGTTTTTGTAACACATCGAGAGTTTTAAGCTTTTATTAAAATTCATCAACCGTCAATTCATAAGCTGGACCGAGTCGATATCCAGTGTCACAAGTTTGACCCATTAAGGATCTCACAAGTCACCTACCATGAGCTTTTTTGATGTTGGCTCAAACAGGATTTCCATCTTCATTGTGATACTTAAGTATCACTCGGATGTTTTGGTAATACCACAAGGATAATGCGTAGGACTCTTATGATAATCCTTGTTTTCACATTGTGTGAATGACAAGTAAAAATGGAATAGTTTCCTAATGAGATTAATTGATGATCTCTTAGCTCTAAACTCAATTGTGCATTTTGGTTTTAGTGATCGGAGGCTGAAGCGGACTACCACCTTTTCAATATTAACTAACTCGGAGTGAGAAAGTCAATAGATAACGCGTTTAGTCTTTGTGAGAAATAAAACAGAATTTTTTTGAGAGATTCTAAGTAGCTAGTGAGGGTTGTACATTTCATCACTGAGTCCATGCCGACTTTCTTTAATGTCAGCAATCATCATTGTGATTCTGATAGCAAATGTATTGACTCGGTTTCTGCCTAAGTGTATGGAGGGCTTCTTTCTTTTCACCCTTTATCCTTACAATTCTTTTTCATTCTTCAACCCCTTCAGTGCTTACCGATACTTTATGACTAGTACCTTGTTGGGTTTGTTCCAATACTAGCTCCATCTCAGTCGGCACTATTCCCTTATTCTTACTTTTACTCCTTTTTTATGTCATACCTAAGGACTTCTACACTAACTAGTGGATCATCCCTGGGTAGATCCCTCCGGTTCTAGCTGGATCATGGGAACTAATACCTAACCTTACCAACCTTATAGTTCCAATAAAAGTAAATACATGGTCGGTCTTTTTGGTACTATTCACCTTGACATAAAACCAATTGAAAAACTCAATCAGGTACTTATGATATAAATATCAAAGCTTTTTGTCCCTCAATTGTTTTTGTTTTTCAGAAATGCTCCCCCTCAACATGTGCATCGATAAACTAAAATGTTTAGCACAAGGAGGATGGAGTATACACATGAGTCTACAAAATCATATTTTTATCAGTTTTCATATTTAAATCATATTTTCTCCCCTTATCAAAAATTTCAAACCCTTTGATATTTTGGATATCAATGGATTCAAATATGTTAGAAAACTAGGAGAAAAATGTGTTGATTATTCACAAGCCGAATAGGGAACATATTAATGCTCCCCCTCAATCAATGGGGGTACGTAAGTGTCAAGTATAAAAAATTTGAAAGATTTTGAGTTTAACGAAAAACTCATGAAAAACTTTATACATTGACACTTAACACCTAAAGATACACTACATACTTATAATAATGTACAAGATATATTATACAAAATAAGATGATATTGACCTGAGTATCAGAATGATGAAATCATTCAGTTCTCTGGATAAGTATGTAGTAAACATCTCTTAACCTTCCACTAACAAAGCTGTTGAGGCTCCTAAAAACTCTCCTAATCTTGAGCCTTCTCTCGATCACCTCCATAAACTCTTTATTCCTCCTTTTATCAACCTCATACTAGATTCTATTTTCCATGCCTGGATTGTACTTGAACAGCCTGAAGTCTTTAACCATGTGAACCATCTTTTCCAGAATTCTTGTCAACGTGCCATCGCTGAACTTCTGCACCTCAGTCTCCCTCATCATCTTTTTCTGATTATTCCTATCTTTGTAAATTACGTCCCTTGGCTTGGAAACAATGGTGTAATCTTCTTTGAATAGAAAATCAGATGCATCCCAGTTCGGTTGAGTAAGATTGAGCTTCGTCTGATAACTCTCAACACCGAGTTGCAAGTCTTTCATACGGTGTCTGATGACGATGTTCCTAATCCCAGATTAACTGCGTTGAATAGGGAAACTTTGTTTGATCTAGATAGGTGGTCGAGCCTGCCTTAAAGATGAAGCAGGT
This sequence comes from Tanacetum coccineum, assembly GCA_026074375.1. Taxonomy (NCBI): domain Eukaryota; kingdom Viridiplantae; phylum Streptophyta; class Magnoliopsida; order Asterales; family Asteraceae; genus Tanacetum; species Tanacetum coccineum. Next base: position 10,620 of record BQNB010081124.1, read on the forward strand.
ACAGGTCTTCAAAATCATTAGGATGTATATTTTTGAAGTCAGCTTCCAAGATCTTGTAGTCTTGGTAGTCAGACCTGCGTAGAACAATCTCTTTCAAGTATGTATAGCCGTATCTGGAAAATGTCTTGAGACTGACAACACTAAGAATCTTCATGTGAGATCTGACTGCACGACGATCAGACGGGGCATTGTGTCTTGTAATATAGAATTCATTGCGCTTAAACCACCAGTGAGGAATGTCATAGGCTGCACTAATATCATAGTCACGTTCACTTTCAATCCACAGTAATGGTACTAGTTCTTTAAGTCCAAAGTCTTAGTAGTAAGCCGCTTTCAGCTTGGATATTGAGAGAGCATTCCTTCTTTATTTGTCACCTTATACATGGTATTCTAGGTCTTTGTTGAAGAAGTATTATGTTTGAATGGTTACCTGACCTGGTGGACCTCCTAGAGGTAATGGTTTGCTTATGTTAGGCATGACCTGATTACCCTCAAGATTGGTCAGATCAATCTTGTCTGTCAGCAACAGGTGACACTCTTCCATCTGAAATTGAAGGGAGATGTTGATCTTGTGAAAGGATTTGACTACCTTAAAAGCTGGACCTTCCAAATTAGCTTTGCTGAGCTTTGACTTCCCAATTTGTTTGCAATACTATTTGATGAATGAGCCTATATCTCCAGTTTTCTGAAGCAGCTTTTTTTCTTCAGGTTCAGGTAAATCATTCGGAGGAATGACCCAGTCTGGTTCTTGAGTCTCTGGAGTTTCTTCTTCAGGAATAGGCTTCAACCAGTCTCGTCTGGTCTTGATCTTTAGAAGATGATCAGCACCGGTGTCCTCTGAATCTGAGAGATGCATATCATCTGGTATTGGAATGTCATTAGTTGGCTATTCAGATTGGGAATCAGGCTTTTGCTTTGAAGAGCTGGACGGAGCATCTCTTGTGTCAGTAGTCTTCCAAACTGAGGACGTTTAAGCTTAAGGCTGTTGTGAAGCAGATGCATCAGTATCGTGCATTTTCTTCTTACTTTGGTCTGAGTCTTTTGGAGGAGGTAGAGGAGGATCTTGGTCGTCACGACGTCTCTTACGAGACTTAGCCGTCGCATCCATGAACTCTTCCCTGTTATCACGATCCATGGATGCCTCCAGAGCTTCATAAAGAGCTGTGTGTTCAGACAATGATCGGTAGGAGCCACTTTTGAACATTCGATCATGGAGAATTTATTTCATCTCGAATTCTGACAACTCTTTAAGTGTTCACGAACTGGAGCTTCAAGAGCATCTTGTACCGCTTTTTAGAACGTTCTCATTGATGTACTTGTCAATTCTCGAGTACAGATCATGATTTTCTAGCGTGAATATCCTGGATGAGAGAACTTGAGTAGTCTGATCCTGAACCTTATTTTTCTTTTCAAAGTTGGCACATATCTGTTCCAGTGCAATGACACTACAGCTAGTGCAGAATCAGTGGAGCTTTGATGTTGTGGAGGTGGTGGTGGTAGAAGGGTTGTTGTTGTTGTAGTTGTTGTAGCTGTAAAGGTTGGTTCTTGAACGATAGAAGATACAGGTTTTAGAGGTGTAAGATCGATAACAGGAGTAAATAGTAGAGGAACTGAGGAGGTCGCTTGATGAATAGGAACGGTGACCATGGATTCGACTTCGGTTTCCATATTTGTTTTTCCCAAATCCTCTTCCGTTGGTTTGTCATTAATGAACAGATCACCGAAGGTAAAATTATCCTTCAGATTCTTCATTGATGAAAGAGTTCCTGATAAGCTTAGAGGATTCTCCAGGTAGACATGTTCCTCAGTTGTATGCTTCAAGCTTTCATGAACTTTTGGGTAGACTATGGCAATGAAGTCATCATGCATGGGCTCAAGGTTTGGTCTAGCAAGAGCCACATGACTTTGTCCAAGGTTTGGTCCAACCTGGTCTTCTTCCATAAGAACATGCTCCGGTGGAGGTCGAGACTCATGTGTTTTACCAGGGTCTAATCTAGCCTAGCCTTCGTCAATTTCAGCAGTCTTTTCCTTTAGATCTACCTTGTTAGATACATCTTCTCCTTGTTCTTCACCAATACTCTAGATCTCATTATCACCTTCACTGTTCGTCTTATCCGTATCAGCACCTGTTTCTGCATATGTGGGAGACAGAGTATCACGGACTATGTCTGCGGATGTGCCATCCTCAGGTTGTGTAGATGGTTTAGTAGATGCATCCTTAGCTGTTGGAGTGCGCCTATAGAATACGTATTGGTCCGTGGTACTTTTCTTCTTAGGATTATGCAGATCTAGCAGTGATAGTGCAGCTTGCTCATCAGTTGCAATGCCTTTTCCCTTGCTTTCAACCACAAGGAGTTGTCAGATGGTCTCTACTATAGGTTTATGAATAGCCAATCCGCCAACAGGTGCTTGACCACATGCCTGAAAAGATTCCAAGCTCATTTGTATACCTCGTTAGAGATCATATTCTTCATCTTCTACTTGAGGTTCAGGCTCAGAATGAACTTGTTCTTCTTCATCAACAAGCTGGAGAGAACTCTTCCCCTTTCGAACTTTCCTCACTTTACCCTTGCCCGCTTGCTTTAAGGGAGAAGGCTTGGTTGATTTTTCTTTTATAGGCTTCGTTTGTTTGGCTGGTGCAGGTTTCCCTGGTTTGATTAATGTCATAGAACATAGCTACTGCCCCTCATGACAATAGCATCCTCCTCTTTCAGTTGTACTGTATAGATTGTAGCGCATCCTAATACAGAAACTATCCCGTCTGAATCATTGGACGTCAATACCGTCCAACGGTCAACCCACCTAATCACTCCCGGTAGACAGTTTCTTCTCTCCACCCCTAGGACTTTATCCCTTCATCGCCTCGATCATCGTCTCCCCCTCCCCCCCTCCCCACCAGCCCCCCCCGCCCAACCTACCCGTGTCAGCCGGTTCTAGTGCCCAGACTATGCTCACATCAGTTGCCATGCAATTTTCCTTGCTTTCAACCTACAAGGCAGGTTGTCAGATGGTCTCTTATCTATAGGTATTTATGAATAGCCAATCCCGCCAACAGGTGCCTTGACCAGTTTATGCCTGGGAAAAGATTCCAAGCCTCATTTGTATTACCTCGTTTGAGTATATATTCATTCATCTTCTACTTGCAGGCTTAGGATCAGAGATGAACTTGTTCTTCTCATCAAACAAGCTGTGAGAGAATCTCTCTTCCCTTTCGAACTTTCCTCACTTTACCCTTGCCCGCTTGCTTTAAGGGAGAAGGCTTGGTTGATTTTTCTTTTATAGGCTTCGTTTGTTTGGCTGGTGTAGGTTTCTTGACAGGTGTAGGCTTTTTGGGCTTGTCAGCTGCAGAAGGTGTCTTCTTTTGTTCATCCCTTTTAGCAGTGGGTTTACGAGCAACCATATCCAAATACTGCTGGTAATATGGTGAAGTTTGAATGGCTTCAGTGATCAACTCTTTTGGAATAGGCTTTCCAAAAACTTTATCCTTTTCACCGTTAGGAACGAACTTGAGATTTCCAAGAGGAAAGCCATCACTAGTAACGTGAACCGGAGACTCAGGTCTTCGGTGGATATTATGTCTGCTTCCCAAGTAACAGATTATCAGCTTTGTGAAACGGCAGTAAGGAATGACGTGAGGAGTTGACTTCTTAGAAGGAATACTAAGACTAGCTTGATGAGAAAAGAAAGTCTTAATCCCCTGCATAAACTATTCCCACAAAAGTTTTGCATAATCAACATTCGATCTTGTGACAATACCCTACAGCATTTGAAGAACTGGGTGTCTGGGTTTGTCACTTCCAGAAGTCTTGCCGATTAAACACTAGTTGATCAAAGTAAGCATAGCTCTCTACGGCTGGAAAAGATTATTCACATGCATCTTGGAAACAAAGTGAATTACCTCTGGATAGCCCAATTCGTTAACAAAGTTCATAACCTGTTCACCCACAGAGGGGACACAAAAGGATGGACTGGGTCTACAAGGGTAATTTTTAAGGCCTCACAGAGAAGATCAGTGTTAAGAGGAAACCATAGTATCCGTCCAGTTGGAAGCTATATACACGGACTTGTCTTCCTGTGTCAGAGTATTCCAGAACAGATGTATGTAGATAGATGGAACATTTGCTAATGCAGTGAATGCTCTAAAGAAATTAGTGTTCTGGAGAATGTCGACAGGAATGCAGAAGATAGGGTTCTTTTGCAGTTTTTGTAGATCCAAGAGAATATTGCTCTTCCCATAAGGTAAGCGGGCCTTTACAGGGACCAACTGATCATCGGATCTGGTAGGGGGGAGGAATATTCTTTTCAGCCATCTTATCTGCATAAAAATATCAACATAGATAGACAAAATAGCAGATAATTCATGTTAGAAGACAATATTAGCCTTGAGTTTGACTTGACATTCCCTGTTTGATTAAGTCATGATTAAATCAGGTTTGATGAGATACTACACATTGAGTCATTGGTTATTGGCGTCAGTTACTCCAACGGACAACAGTGGTCAACCTTGGTCATAATCCAGAAAGTATCAGTCAAGCTCAATTACAGGATAACCATGCCCGGATAGGAGTTAGTTATGTAATCGAACCTATGGAATGGGCCTTATATGGTTTATGGTCTTAATGGGCCAAATCATAAGAGATTGGCCCAAACTGTTGCCTAGCAGCATACCAAACCGCCATGTGGTGGTTTAGGTAAACCGCCATATAGCAGGATATCAAACCGCCACATGGTGGTTTGAGTAAACCGGCGTGAGGCAAACAACCAAACTGCCATGACTAAAACAATATTTTCCTTAAATCGCTACAACCAAACTGCTACGAATATTTTAATATTATTTAATCAAACCGCTTCAACCAAACCGCTGTGAATATATTAATGATTTTTAATCAAATCGCCGCATTTTTAGAAAAATTCAAAATAGAGGTTTAGCACTTTTTAATATAAATAGAATAAATAACCAAATCGCTGCCATGCAACGGTTTACCTGCTTTATCATGATATTAAAAATATATATAGCAAACCGCTACCTAAATAATTAAGCAAATCGTTGCATTGAATTATGCCAAACCGCTACCTAAATAATTAACCAAACTGCTGCATAGAACATGGCAAACCGCCATCAAGAAAACTAAACATAAGTTCAATTTTCTTTCATTTTGGCTATTCAAAAACACAATTCCAGGCATCCTAACTCATTTGAATCTCCTAGCAAGCATATGAAACAACCTAACCTATCACATTACATCAAGAACATGCCACAAGCGATCACAAGCCACGAAAATCTTTAAGAACCTAAAGGGGGCATGCAATCTAGATTTAGGTAAGCTACCATGACCTCTAAACTACATCTAAGCCCATTCAAACTTAGTGCAATAACAGCAAACCGTTGTTTGACTTTTGAAAGTCAAACTAAATGCGAAAGTCACCAATTCATGCAATATAGTGTATGGAGATCTCAAACAAACATCAAAACATCATCATCAAACCCTAAAGGACAAATCCCAGCACTAAAAACATACAACCAAACATGCTAAATGTTTTCGATCAAAAACGTAAGTAAAATCAATCTTAGACCACACATGTGTTTGATCAATGGATATCCAGACATAGAATAGTGATCGACAACCCTAATCGCATCTAAACCCAGTTACCAAACACATTTCCAAACAACATTTTTATTTTTCGAAACCCTAGGTCTAATAACTAGAGATTATACTCGTTTTAATGTGTTTTGATTCAATTCCTTTACCTTAAAGTTAGATCTAAGTGTATAGAACAAGATTTAATCATTACCTTTGTATGAGAAACACTAAAAATCACTGAATAGGTGGTGGCGAATTGAAGGTGGCAGTTTGCGAAAGTGTGTGTGTTTTAGTTTGATTGAGATTTAAGAAGTTTGACCAGGTTAGGCAAACCGCCGGCTTTTATACTCCTTAGTTTCAAGTTGACAGATTTGGTCCTTGGTGTTTCTATCTTTATTAACTTTTGGCTTAATGTATTTCTATGGTTAAAACAGATTTGGGAAGTGGCAGATTTAGTCCCTATTGTTTATAGAGTCTAGGAAACACATAGGAAATTGCATTTAAGCCCCTAAACTTTCTAACAATTGACAATTTTGGCCCTTTAAGTTAAATTTAATTAACTCCCCCTCAAATTATTACCCCATTCAAATACAAAAACCTTTTTCGTTAACTAAAAACCCGTTAGATGACATAAATTTGAAATTACTATCCCCCTCAAACAATGACCCGTTTTCTGTAGAAAGAGCAGTAGTCATTGTTTGAGTTGAAAATTTTATTGTAGAAGCACGAACTGATTAATTTTCAACAACATTTGTTCCATCGTGTTTAACACAAATAATTTTGAAGAATCAATTAAGAAAAAATTATTTGGTTATATAAAAGGAAGACTTCTCTTTCGTAAGAAGAAAAACGCATTGTAACGTACATTATTCTCATGATGCATGGATATAAAGTAATCCATGCCCAAGAAAAATTAATTACCCTTAGTTAGGAACAGCTGTCTTTTTGACAACATGCATTCCTCAGATTGAAAAACGGGTTGCAGTCTGAAATAACTGCAAGCCATAAAGACATGTTTTAAAAGGTTTGAACTTTCGCTCGAACTTTATTTAAAGACCCGTGTCATTATTGAATGACATTTCTAGGTTCGTAAATATTATCGATTTTCAGAAGACATGTCTTAAAAAATATTTTTGGTATTTTCTATTTTTTATGGTTTTTGTAGGTTTTATATTTTTGTACTTTTCTTTTTGTTTTTAAATATATACATAGGATGCATAAAGACCATCCTTTACTCATCCTCCCCTTCTTGAAGACGTTTAAGGGTTTCCAGAGTCATACTCTTCATTCCAAGTCGCGGGAGTAGAAATTCGAACCGCTCTCTTGGCAATGCCTTTGCGAATATGTCCGAAAGCTGATAATCCGTTATCACAAAGTAGAGTTCAACCACGCCCTTCTCGACTTGCTCTCTTATGAAATGGTGGTGTATGTCGATGTCCTTTGACCGGGAGTGCTAGACATTGTTGCAGCTAGGGGTGTCAAACGGGTTATCGGGTCGGGTTTGAGGGTTATCGGGTCGGGTCTATCAGGTTTTGAAAAATTTAAAATTAACCCGCAACCCGACCCTATAAGAAATCGGGTTAGTCGGGTTCGAGTCTATCTGGTTGCGGGTCTATCGGGTTATCGGGTTGATGCTAATTTCAAAGCACGAATCGACTCATTTATAACATACAGAAATTATAAGTTTATGACATTAACTGATAGCAACATGTCAACTATACTTTCCTTTGAAATAATATATAAAGAACAAAACCAGTATCAACAAGTTCTATTAGCGTGGAATTTAATTTTACTGCAAGCATGTTTGCCTCATTTTTATCAGTAGGCACTATATAATTGTATATGTTTATTAGCTAATCAATCTAATCAACAAATCATATACTGTAAGTCATTAATCAAATAACCAACCTATAATTTATACACATATACAATAGTAGGTAGAGCTATCCTTTGATATTTAGCATAATATACAATACAAACTAGAAAGGATTATATATATTACAGATTTGTTAATGGGTCATTATAGGTTATCGGGTTTATCGGGTCAACCCGATAACCGGATAACAAACCAATTTAAACCCTAACCCCCTATTAGACTATCGAGTTGACCCGATAAATCCAATAAGCTAAGTTGGACCCGAATCAACCCGGCCCTATAAGGCCTTATCGGGTTCAGGTCGGGTTCGGGTCGGGTTGGGTCAACCCATTTAACACCCCTAGTTGGAGCAGAGGGCGATAGCACTTTTGTTGTCACAATACAGAGGTATATTATTGAATGTAAAGTCATAGTCCGTTAGTTATGACCTCATTTAAAGTATCTGAGCATAGCATCTAGACATGGCAATGTATTCAGCCTATGTGGTTGAGATAGCAGTGATTTTCTGCTTTTTCGATGACCATCTCACTAATTTGTCTCCAAGAAACTAAGCATTTCCCAACGTACTTCTCCTTGTATCTTGACAACCTGCATGGTCAGTGTCTGCATAGGCCGTTCGTGCCATAGCAGTGTCCTTCAGATACCAAAGACCCCTGTTAATGGTGTCTCGAAGGTACCGAAAGACCCATTTAATTACCTCAAGGTGCCTTTTGGTAGGCTTAGCCTGATACCTAGCACACATGCATACGACAAATACAAGGTCTGGCCTACTGGCAGTGAGGTATATTAATGAGCCGACCATACCTCGAAACCGAGTTTGGTCAACTGGAATTCCTAAGGGGTCCTCATCCAGTTTTGATCTATCAACCATTAGTGTATCTACAGGGTCAGACGTATCCATTCCCTATTTTGTTAAAATTTCGAGAGCATATTTTGATTGATTAATAAAGATGCCTCTAGGACTTTGAGAAACTTGTAAGCCTAAGAAAAATGACATTTGCCCCATCATTAACATTTGAAATTTTAAACTCATATGTTGGGATTAAAAGCCTTCTTGAAGTTACTACTGTTAAGGTATTAGTTACTGTTGCTAAGCATAAATTAGTGTTGTTAGTAATCTTAATGAAAAATATGTTAAGTAGTTAGTACTGCTAGTTTCTACTGCAAGTGTAAGTTACTACTGCTAGTTTATATTACTACTGCTAGTTACTACTGCTAGTAATGATAGTACTGCTAAAGTAATGTTAGTACTGCTGGTGAAGATTGAAGAAAACTTTCTAAGTAGTTAATGCTGCTTGTACACAGTTAGTGCTGCTGGTACAAAAGTTACTACTGTTGGTTTTGAAAGTTAATGATGTTGGTATAAAAGTTACAACTGCTGAAAGATTACAACTGCTAAAAGGATAAAGACTGCACAGAAAAAAGATAAAGATTGCTTATGTGATATGTATGAGATATTTTTGTAAAAGATACGTATAAGTTATTTGTTTAGAAGATCATGATAACTTAGGAAAATATTGTAATCCCATTAGGACTCCTTAGTGTATAAAATGAGGTCCTAGGGTATAGAGTTCTATGTATCAAAGTAACAAATCAAGTCATTCATAGAATTGTCATAGCTTTAAGGTTTTTGTAACCCTAATACTAGTTAGAGTATTCGTATTAATATATTGAATCTTTTGTTTGTTAATTTGTGTGTTCATTAGAATTACTATTTCATTGAAGAATTCTTCTTATATTAAAGATTAGATTCCGCATAATCTTTAGTATTATGAAACAAAGTTTCTATCATAGTTGTGTAGGATTTATCTTGCATAACTAAACCTTACATAAGCTAAGGAATTCAAGATCTATTGAAGTGGGATCAACAAGTGGTATTAGAGCTTGTTGCTTTGAGAAACTTTGCTAAGAAGACATGGATCAAGATTCAGTACATATTGTGGCTACATCAAAAGTACCTATGCTCAAACCAGGTGAGTATGAGCTTTGTAGGATAAGGATGGAACAATACATACAGATGATTGATTATTCTCTATGGGAAGTCATAGAGAATGGGACTGCACCTCCAGTAACAAAAGTTGTTGAAGGTGTTGAGACTACAATGGCTCCTTCAACTGCTTAAGAAAAGGCACAAAGGAGGCTAGAACTGAAGGCAAGAAGCACTTTATTGATGGGCATCCCTAATGAACATCAATTTAAGTTTAACTTCATCAAAGATACCAAGTCATTGCTGCAGGCTGTTGAGAAGAGGTTTGGAGGGAATGCTGCTACTAAAAAGACTCAAAGGAATCTTCTAAAGCAACAGTATGAAAATTTTACTGCATCTAGCTCATAGGTGTTAGATTAAACCTTTGATAGGCTTCAAAAGCTTATCAGTCAGTTGGAGATTCATGGTGAAAGTATCTCACAAGAACATGTGAATCCAAAGTTCTTAAGAAGTCTGTCACCAGAATGGAACACACATACCATCGTGTAGAGGAACAAGCCTGAGATAGATACTTTAAGCTTGGATGATCTTTATAACAACCTGAAGATCTATGAACCAGAGGTTAAAGGAACATCAAGCTCAAGCATAAATAAACAAAATGTAGCCTTTGTATCCTCAAACAACACTAGCGATACAAATGGAGAAGTTAATACTGCCCATGGTGTTACAACTGCTAGTACTCAAGCTACAGTTGTTAACTCAACAACAATTGATAACTTGAGTGATGTTGTTATCTGTGCTTTCTTTGCAAGTCAACCAAACAGTCCACAACTTGATAATGAGGACTTACAACAAATTAATCCTAATGATTTAGAAGAGATGGACTTGAGGTGGCAGATGGCTATGCTAACAATGAGGGCAAGGAGATTCTTAAAGAACGCTAGAAAAAAGCTTATTGTGAATTGTACTAAAACCATTGGGTTTGATAAGTCCAAGGTGGAGTGTTACAACTACCACAAAAAGGGACACTTTGCAAGGGAGTGCAGGGCTCCAAGGAACCAAGAAAACAGGAATAGGGAGAACACAAGAAGGGTTGTGCCAATGGAGAAAACTACTTCCAATGCTTTGATCTCATGTGATGGTCTTGGTGATTATGATTGGAGTGATCAAGCAGAATAAGGTCCAACTAACTTTGCACTCTTGGCTTACTCTTCTACAAGTTCTAAGTCTGAGGTATCTACTAATTCAAATTGTTTATCATCTTGTTTGGAAAATTTTAAAATTCTTAAAGAACAAAATGAACAACTGTTAAAAGACTTAAGGACATCTAAGATAAATGCTATTACTTATAAAACAGGTTTAGAGTCTGTAGAAGCAAGACTTCTAGTTTATAAGAAAAATGAGTCTGTTTATGAACAAGATATTAAGCTCTTAAAATGTGAGATTTACTTAAAAGAAGTAGCCATTACAGAGCTCAAGAGGAAGTTGGAACTGACTCAAAAACAAAAAGATGAAATTCAGCTAACAGTAGAAAAATTTGAAAATTCATCTAAAAACTTAAGCAAACTAATAGACTGTTAGATAGTTGATAAGTGCAAAACAGGTTTAGGGTAAAATGCTGTTCCACTTTCATATACAGGAAACTTTTTGCCTCCAAAACATGATTTGTCATTCTCTGGTATAGAAGAGTTTGTAAATGAGCCTATAGTTAGTGAGCCTATAGTTTAGACTAGTGAAGCTAAGGCCAATGCAGATAAACCTAAGGTTGTCAGGAAGAATAATGGTGCTCCAATTATTAAGGATTGGATGTCTGATAGTGAGGAAGAAGATGTGCCTCAGGTAATCAACAGCGCAAATTTCAAAACAAAATATCAACAAACAAATATCACAAACCAATTATTCATTTATTGTTTTTCAATTGATCTTTTGTAAAATCCCGGCTAAACTTTTTATCGGTTTTATTCTTAGACTTGTAAAAATCCCGTGACGTTTAATTGCATTCATATACCAATACTTCAAGATGTCTAATATCTCAGGAAGGATATTTGGTATGCCTAGTTCGATTACACGCCCACCAATGACTGGACAGAAAGACTTTGAATTTGGGCTACAACGCATTCGTCTTGTAGTGTATGGGAAAAGATAAATGTAGGAGAACATTATGAAATTCGATTATCTGGAAGGATTTCCATTTCAAATGGGAAAGTCATACAACTCCTGCTGAAGATGCTGAAAGAAAACTGAGGGTGCACATAACTAGGTATAGAACGTGCTGAGTCTTATAAGACCTTTCTGCTGAAGAAAAGGATAAGGTATAAAAGCTGACATTCGTGCTACGAATATCTTACATTCAAGGTATACAAAAGACATTCTACACATCATAAACATTATATGCGTCCAAAGACCATTTGGGGACATGTGAAGATGATTATGGAAGGTTCTGAGTTAACAAGGATGACAGGAACACAATTATACGTATGAATTTGAATGCTTCTGTCAAAATCAAAGGAGAGGAACCATTCTGTTTACTATGTTAGGTTTTCGATACTCATTAACGAAATGAGATAAACATCAAGATGACCATGTATAGGAATGCAGCTGTAACTTCTAAATTTGTGAACAACATGTTGCCTGAAATGGAGCAGATTATACCTGAAAGTAAACTCAACAGAGGTTTGAAAGAGTCTAACATTTGATCAGTTGTATGCTTACTTGAAGGCAACATGAGGTGCATGCTGAAGAGAACAGAACTGTGATGGAAAAGGTTTCATTCAACCAACTAATTGATCCTTTGGCAATAGTGTCTAATGACTCAGTTCAGCAATCTCCAAACACAATCATCCGAGTCTCAACAATCTCAAAATGGACACCTTCACTTGTTGATAAAACAATGTCAAATGGACCAGGAAACACTTCAATGGATAACTTGATTGAAAGCTAACCATACACACTTGACCTTCCTCAGAAGTATTCTAATGCAAGGAACAAAGTACAGTTCAAGATGACAGAGTTGTTGTTCAGGGGTTCGCTGATAGATACAATGGTAATAATCAAGAAGCCATTTCAGGGAACAATGCAAGAGGAAATGTTGTAGCTGGGAATGTTGGAGGTCAGAACAGAGTTGGAAACATGAATCCTGGTCAAGCTAAACCCATTATGTGCTACAACTGCAAAGGTATCGGGCACATAGCACGAGAATGTCGACAACTAAAGCATCCTCAGGATTCAGACTACTTCAAAGACAAGATGCTGCTGATGAATGCTCATGAAAATGGTGATGTACTGGATGAAGAGCAGTTGTTGTTTCTTGCAAGAGAATAGGTCACCAATTTTGATGACGATGTGGATGATTTGGCACTCAATGTGGACCATGTCTTTGAAGCTGATCAATGCGATGCATTCCACTCTGATGTTGATGAGGCTCCCACCACACAGACCATGTTCATGGTAAATCTTTCATCTGAAGTGTAACACCCCCAAAATGGGTCGCAGCGGAATATGGGTTGGGGAATGTTACTTCATAGATCAACAGCACGAGATAAGAGAACGACCTCTATATGAGTCGTTTAAAATTGATACATTGGATTAAATAGACTTGTTTGTTACAATAGCCGAAGCTTAAATAGTTCATCCATGAAAAGTAAAGATTTTAAGACATAACAAATATTTCCAAAATGTAATGCATCCAAATCTTTATAGTAATGACTCCAAAATGATGACCACCAATGTATCCTTGTTTCTCGTACCTTATTGACCTGAGAAAAACATGCTTTAAAACGTCAACATAAAGTTGGTGAATTCACAGGTTTAGTAAATGTATAAAGTAGGACCACAAGATTTCAAATGTAAGACATGTAACACATACAATATCTCAAAAGTAATTACGAAGTGCGCTAAGCTCATGACACCGAAGCTCGACATATATGTATTGCTATTTTAATGCACTAAATGTGCCATGTAGATGGTCAAACCGAGCAACATCCAAATGTTCCGACATGTTTAGGTTCGTTGTTTCTAGTTACTATCGAACTGATGAGCGCTAGCTCATCCGAACGGGATGGTCAATCCCAAATAGATCCTATTCTATAATATTCGTGGCTCGCTAAACTAGCATATGACAGTTCATGATAGTGGGCAATAGTGGTTTAGCGACTTAGGCCAACTGTTAATATGTTTAAAAGAGTTACTTGCGTCCAAAATGTAAAACAATGCATGTTTCTCACCCCAAGAGTCTGTAAAACAATGTTAGTTTGTATAAAAGCGGGGCTATGAAACTCACCGTATGTGAATGATTGATTACTCTAATCATGTAACGTGAATCGCCTCTCGGAAATATGAATTTCACCCTAATTAATTTAAGGCCATATGAGTATAATTTATTTCGTGTAATAAAAAACTATCACAATATTGCATAGCTACACCACCACCTAATAGTTTTATTAATTCTTAAAAGTTTTAAAGCAAAAATTTAACTCGTCCTTTGTTAATAAAAGGTGCGTACTTGGGTCGTAAGAAAATATTATTTACGTTTATAAATGGCATCGTTTGTAAAAATATATGATTTAATAATGATATTTTATTATTAAATTAATTATTTTATAAAAGTTGATATAAAAATATAAGTAATGCGCGCGGGGTTTTTAAAATTTCATATTCTTTTTTTATTGTTTTGACTTAGTTTTTTTGTTTATTATCCTGTCCAAGTCTCCGTATTAAAGTAATTCAAAACAAAACATGAGGTTTATTTAAATTAAAACCTACCGATGAACAGTAACTTTTCTCTGTTCCATACAGTTTATAAAAGTTATTTTTATAAAATTAATTACACGTAACTTGTTTAAATCATAATTCGTTCGTTATAGTTCCGTTTCTCGAGATCCTTATGTCCGTGGATTAGTATTAAGAAAATTTATCAAAATATTATATTTATAAAATCTAAATCCACTGATGAACAGTAGCTTTTACTATTCATAACAGTTTATAAAAATGTTTTTATAGATTATGTATATATAACTTGTAAACTACGTAACTTATTTGTTATAATTCCGTTTTTCGAGTTCTTTATGTCCGTGGGTTCGTATTAAGGAAAATTATCAAAATATTATATTTGTACAATTTATACCCCTAATGAACAGTAACTTTTTTACAGTTCATTCACAGTTATATTAATTATTTTTATAAAGTAAATTAATACTCTCTAACTTGTAAATGTCGTATCTTGTCGTTATATTCAGTTTTTCCGATGTTCCTTACATGCTTACGATCCTTATAAAGAGCACTATTTTTATAAAATATAAAATATAAGATTTATATTTCGAATTTCAAATATGTATATAAAGTCATAATTAGGGTTTCTAATTAAACATGTAGTTTACAATCATTTTAATTAGGACTTGCACATTAATTTTCATGTGTTGTACAGTATATCTCACATGCTATTTAGTCCACTAATTGTCCATGTCCTTTTGTCCATATGAAAACATCATTTACTTTATTATAACTTTAAAAATCAAAACTAGGTGGTGATTTAACTAATGCAATTAAAAATGTAAACAATAGGAAAATTAATAGACGAGTATTGAAGACTTTTAATAGACCTTATAGGAATCAAGTAGGATGATCAAGTAGGATGATGAACACAAGATGTAAACCCCAACCAAGCCTTCAAAATCAAAACCCTAATCAAGAAAACCCTAAATATGTTTTCTTGATAATTCCTTGTTAAACCCGAATCCAAGCTTGCCAACACCTTGAGTAGTCTTAGGTAACCTTAGAATGAACACTTGAATGCTTGGAATACCTTGGATGGAAAATTAAAATGAAACCCTAATTGTTAATAGTGTGCCGTGGGTTTTGAGTCCAAGAGAGAGAGGTTTTGCTTTGATTTACTTGTATGAATGTAAGAGTATGATGGTGGACCTAGGGCTTTCTTTATATAGTAACTTGGAAACCATGAAACAACCTAAAGTGAAACCATGGAAGTGTAAATGGTTTAAGGACAAAATTGTAAGAGCTCTCCTCCTCCCAAGGAGGAGGCCACGGTCAAAAGGGGGGGAGGTACAAGTTTGACAAGCCAATCTTTAGGGAGTTGGGTCCAAGGTACATAAGTGTAAGGTTTACAAGTTGTAGGAAAGACTTAATAGGGATTAAATGATTTATTTCATGTGTAAAAGCCTATGTCCGGTTTTATAAGGGTTATAGGTGAGAAAAATAAATAAATTTTGAGTATTGGGTATAAATGTGGGTATTTGTTTGAGTGTAGATGGGTAAAGGTGCTTCCGGGTACGACCGAATGTAATTTATTGCGAAACGTAAGCGTTTTACGTAACCAACAAAAATAAATTATGAAAAGTTATAAATTATACTCCTAATAATCATATAACACTTGCTTGATGTAAACTTTAATTTGTTTGATGTCCGTTTACATTGAACGTTGATTTTTAGTTTACGCGATTTAACTATAAGATAATAATTAAAAGCGAACGCGTAAAACTCTAAAAATAAATAATGGAATTTATTAAAGTTGTAAATAACCTGAAAATGAGAAATGTTACAGTCTCCACCCGTTAGGAGAGCCTTGTCCCAAGGCTCAAGATGCAACATTCTTCGAGGGTGCGGTTTTTGTGAAGAGGTGCGGATACTTTTCTCGGAACTGATCTTCGCGTTCCCACGTGAACTCAGGACCTCTCTTGGAGTTCCATCGAACTTTGATGATGGGAATACGACTTCGCCTTAGCTTCTTGATCTCACGCTCCAAGATTTCCACTGGTTCTTCAACAAAGTGGAGTTTATCATCAATGTGTATTTCATCTAACGGAACTGCCAATGGCTCGTCAGATAAACACTTCTTTAGATTGGATACATGAAATGTGCTATGAACCCTGCTTAACTGTTGAGGTAGTTCGAGTCTATAAGCAACGGTTCCCACTTTGGCTAACACCTTGAAAGGTCCGATATACCTCGGGTTCAACTTTCCCCGTTTTCCAAAACGTACGACCCCTTTCCAAGGTGATACCTTTAACATAACTCGATCACCAACTTGAAACTCTAGAGGCTTACGCCTCACATCGGCGTAACTCTTTTGGCGATCACGAGCAGCTTGCATTCTCTGCTTAATTTGGACAATCTTCTCGGTTGTTTCATGAACAAGTTCTGGACCGGTGAGCCGAGCATCTCCGACCTCAGCCCAACACACAGGTGACCGACACTTTCGGCCATAAAGTGCCTCGAATGGGGCAGCTTTAATACTAGCGTGGTAACTATTGTTGTACGAGAATTCAATCAGCGGTAAGTGTCCTTCCCAACCATTCCCAAAGTCTATCACACAAGCGCGTAACATATCTTCAAGGGTTTGTATGGTCCTTTCACTTTGTCCATCAGTCTCTAGGTGATATGCCGTACTCATATCCAATCGAGTACCCATAGCTTTCTGAAATGACCTCCAGAAATTTGACGTAAACCGAGGGTCACGATCGCAAATGATCGAGACTGGTATCCCATGCCTTGTGACCACTTCTTTCAAGTATAGTCTTGCTAGTTTGTCCATAGGGTCAGTTTCCCTCATTGGTAAAAAGTGTGCAGACTTAGTGAGTCGGTCTACAATTACCCATATGGTGTCGTTTCCACTTTGCGTTCTTGGGAGTTTGGTGACAAAGTCCATAGTGATATTTTCCCATTTCCATTGAGGAATCGCTGCAATACTAACTTAATACTCGTCTATCTCATTAAATGAAATATGTAGAAGAGTTTTTTAAGAAATTTGTGCATTAGAGTATTGTACAAATTGGTTATTTAAGGAATAATATTAATGGTGTAATTAATGCTTGTAGCTTAAAAAGGTTGTACAAAACCTTATTTTATTAAAGAGTGTATAATATATAATATAATTATTAAAGAGTATTAATATATAAGATATAAGATAGCTTATATATACATGAAAGAGAAGGTGTGACAATTAATCACACGTTTAGTTTGAATGTGTGACAATTATCAAAGTTTACTTTGTTAAAAGAGACTTATTCAAATTCATTAGAATTTCTTCAAGTGACTTTGTTATCTTTGCAAAATAATTGCAATATTAACTTAATACTCGTCTATCTCATTTAATGAAATATGTAG
>BQNB010081125.1:0-29720 GCA_026074375.1 Tanacetum coccineum
ATTCCAACCCGGTCTGTTAATGCAATATTAAGAAAACACCATGATCATTAAGTAAATGAGAAGAAAAAAAATGTGTGAATGAACCAAAATAAGTCAAAAGTACACAATTTTTTACATGTTCGCCGATAAGCACACCATCACGCTCTGAAACAGTCTCCAGAAAACCCGTGATTCCATGATTCCCGGTTGGAGAGCAACTAGAATTTGTACAATCTTTGGTATATATAGCAGAATAATGATTGATGCCGATAAAATCAATACTATTTTTCATAAATTTCTTTTCCTCATCGGTGAACTTTGGTAATTGGCTTCCAAGGTATTCGCGCATTTCTTTGGGGTATTCTCCAAAAATTGCAGGATCAAATGGCCTGCTTGATGGTAAGAAGTCAAACTAAATCATAACTATTGTTATGTTTTTCGTTGGAAAGTTCCACAAAATAACAACGTACTTTGCAAATTGATCCAGTTTAGTACGGAGTAATTGTACTTTCTAATGTATCAACCTCTAAACTAAACTTATGACAATGAGCTAATTTGGTAATTTTAAGCTTTTGTTTTTATCATATCGCGTAATGATATCTACTCCGTATGAAATAAAGTTTTTTATGCTCCAATAATTACTTCCTTACATTGTAATTATCAAAGTAGCCTGAAGAAGTGAAACTTACCAAATTAGCTCATTTCGGATATTATGTTACTGTTTTGTGGAATTTACCCTTTTTCTTTAACGATTTTTACTTTGTTTAGGGGTATGATGGATATAGGTTTTAGAATATTACCAGGCAAGATTGAAAGCAAACGCTCTTTTGGCAGCTTCACGATCAAGCTCACTATCTGTTAGTGGTTCATACATGTAACAATGAACAACCAGACCGATTAAACCACCTTGTTTAGGCTGCACATACAGATCCAAAAGGTAAAGTTGACAAATAAGGTCAAACGAATCAATTTTAAATCTCAATATCGAAACCCATATCGTTAAAATCAACATTTCCGCTATTTTTCAGTTGATAACTCCATGCAATTATTAAGACTTTCTATGAAAATATGACATAGTTCATTATAGATTTAGATAGTTATGGATTAGTCAAAGTTTGGTAATTCACCTAATAATTGGACATAAGTCAAAGTTTGGTTATAGACTAAAAGTTGATTGATTACCTGGAATGTGTCATGATATAGCTTGGCTGCCCTGCCATGGGCCAATAACATGTTGTGCATAGCGATGAGAGGCTCGACATCAGAGTTTCCGTCAAGACACTTTCCAAAAGGCTCTGAACAACGAGATGGTGGAAAGTCCCCAGTTTCGTAAGCTAATACTATGTGCATGTTAGGTTCGTTAATTGTGACCCAATACTTCACTCGGTCTCCAAAAGACTTGAAACAAATTTCTGCGTAATATGAAAACTCTTCCCTGCCAGTAAAATTATACCACATTCCATAAGGTAACGAAAGAGTAAATCATTTGATGTCGTGATAAAAATATATATTGAAATTTTATGACATACTGAATTTCGGGGTTGAGCCATGACCCGTATCTATCTTCAAGTTCTTGTGGAAAATCATTATGGAAAATCGTCACGAATGGCTCGATCCCTATATCATTTTTATCAAGAATCATGAATAAACGTATAATATACATGACGTATACCAATTGTTGAGCTAATTTAAAAAGAACGTTTATACATGAACTGTAATGAATTTATGATCACAGAAATCCGAGAGTCGTGTAAACACTTTCAGATCGAAGTATTTCGATGGTTCTATCGAAATCTTTAATCGGATAAAACTCAGATTTAGAAACGAGAATTTGTTTTGATGTTATGAAAAACGAACCAGAGATAGATGATGAATATATGACCAACTTAATATTCGGTTGTAACTGCCATAGCAGTTATTTAACCATCAACGGGCAAAATTAAGTCCATAATTCCGAGAATTTTATTTTCAAGTGCGTTTTTAACATAGCAATTTATACCAAATAAAATTTTTCCAAGCTGGCAGCTCGACCCCAGCCAGGGGCTCTGCCCCTTGGACCCTGCCAGGGGCTGCCGCCCCTTGGACGTGCTACCAGGGGCGCTGCCCGGACCCCCGTCATTCGGGGCTTCCCCCCGAATAATAATCATAATAACGCCATACAAGTGTGCACTCCACACAACCCCGACTTGTTGAACATTTATCATGATTACACATTGGTCAACCAAGTCAATCCATTACACTTAAATCATATTGGTGACGCAAAATCACCAACATGAACGTTAAATTTAGGAGCCAAATCTATAACTCTAAAGATCATATGAAAAACGTAACATAAGTTCACTGCACCTTTGAGAATCAGTCTATTTATGATGTTGTTATAGAACATGATGCCCGCACGATTAACTTCACCAAACCTTCCTTTTGGAAGAACTCTAGACCAAGATATCGAAAACCGATATGATTTTACACCAAGAGAATCCATCAACTCAATGTCATTCTATATTGCATAAATCAAAATTTAAATAAAAAAATGTTATCATATGAATCCTTTTTTTAAAAAGTAGAAATGGACATAGGGGAATCAAGTAGTTGTACCAAGAACAAATGATAATGATCATCTGCAACATCTCCTGTCTCTCCATTTTCTCCACAACCTAATCAAAATGGTTGTTGAATTGTCACTAAATATCGAAAATAATTCGTCGTATATATTTACCAGAATTTTTTTCTTAAAACAGTAAGATACTTTATCTGTTTTATGTCAACAATAGTAACATACTTGCATTCAAAGTCACTCCAAAACAATGTTATTATGACAAAACAGATAAAGCACAGGCAAATGTTCTCTACAATACTTCACGTGGGTCCGTAAAAAATAAAGGCTTTTAAAGAAATAGGTCATGTGTTTAATCCCAACTCTCCCGTTCGCAGAATAACTGAACATTGCTTGGGAATGGTCCTTGCGTAAGGGCGTATCTCCGCCGATTTAGACCTTTTGAAGATGAATTTTCAAAACTACAGAAATGAAATGATAAATGATAACTTGCCTGCAGAATGACAAAATACATCCCAGTTGCTTAAAGATTTACCATCTTCAAGATAAGCACCTTCAACCTACAATATTTCATATTTTAGACAATAAATAAGCATATTGGTCAGGATTATGAAAAGAAAAAAACAGGGGAAAAAATCACTTGATAGGCAGAAGTAGCTGCTCCAAATAAAAAACCGGGCGGGAAATCGGATCTTTTGACTTGAGTTTCTTCATTTTCTTGTAATATGTATGTTTCTTTGCCATTGTTAAAAGCTTGAACAAGTGTTGTTGCACCAAAAAATAGAAAGAAGAAGATACAAATGTTAAGTGAATTCATTTTTCTTTCTATATTTGTAGACCAATCAATGTCCATCCTCTTTTTATCTCTTTTAAAAATCAATTACGTTTTTAGTCCCTATGTTTTGTTAGACATTGTTAACTCGTTCACTTAACTTCGTTAATCACACTAACTAATATCTAGAATATCTACTATGACATTTTGTATGTTTTTTATTTTGTTCTTATTTTTTCGTTTAAGTTTAGCGGGATAATCAAAAGGGATATGAACGATAAGCTAGCGGATATATTTTTGTGTTCAAGTTTGTTGGTTAAGTAAATGAGGTTGTTTGTGCTTGTTTGATTCTACTTATCCTTGTAATCCTCTAGCATCTTGCTAGGTTTTTAATAAATTTGCCGTTCAAAAAAAAAAAAGAATAAGTATGCAATATTCAGAATATGTATATAAGATGTTGTGTGCTCATTAGAAATTTGGATTAAGAGAAGAAAAGACCCACAAAACCCAAACTAAGAGTTTTATAAGAGGAGAAAATTAATCCTTTTGTGGTCACGGAGTTTCACTTGCGTCAACTCCGGATAGATAGTCGTCTTGAGATTAGTCGACTTGTAATTTTAAGTTAGAAGCACAAGTAAAAAAAAGTTTTATTGGTGATCGTTGCATGTAGTCATACTTAATTTAGTAATTTCTCTATTTAAAACTTTTAGTTTGAACCGCAATGTAGCTGATTTATGTTGATTATGGAATTTATTCTATACTTATCCTTATTGTATGGGCTATAATTTTAAATGACTTTTTTTTGTCAAAAGAAGAAAGCTCTAATGACTTTTTTTAATGTTCAGAAAAAAGGCACCAACCACTAAAGATTTTGATAATTCATATCTCAAACTTTTCTTATTGTAATGGTATTGTCCTTTAACAATAACGATACATTTCAACATTTCATAGATTAGCTTTACTATTACTAGTATTACTTTTCTAATAGGGATAATCACAAAAATACCCATTTTTTCAACCCCATTTCATAAAATACCCAATTATTTTCTCAAAAAGCTAAAATACCCATAAAAATCGTAATTTTTGACAATTTTGCGAAGTTGAAAAAAAAATCTAAAATTTTAGATTTTTTAGGAAATATCGCAAATTTGCGATATTTCCTTAAAAAATCTAAAATTTTAGATTTTTTTTCAATTTCGAAAATTTGCGATATTTTTCAAAAATATCTAAAATTTTCGATTTTTTCTTAAAAAATCTAAAATTTTCGATATTTTTGAAAAATATCGCAAATTTTTGAAATTGAAAAAAAATCTAAAATTTTAGATTTTTTTTTCAACTTCGCAAAATTGTTAAAAATGGTCAAAAATTGCGATTGTTTTGGGTATTTTGGCTTTTTGAGAAAATAATTGAGTATTTCGTGAAATTGGGTTGAAAAAATGGATATTTTTGTGATTATCCCTTTCTAATAAGTTGAAGAATGTGTATTAAAGGCTAGAAACAGTGATCATTTTCATAGCTTTTTTATTTATTTAGCTTTTAATGAATTTGTTCATTTGTTGCAATATAGTACGATACCTTTCTGAAATTAGGTTGCATCTTATCAGGGTAGTCTTTTAAGATGTACAAGGTGAGCAACGGTACAAGGGTAGTCTTTTAAGATGTTCGAAGGAGTTTGGTATTCCATTTGGTGGTACGTTTGGATCTATCGATAGAAGCTCCTATTTGACGAGAGAAAACTTTCGAAGTCGATGCTTATTGATAATGTCATTGCTAGTTCTTTTTATTGGTGTAAGTATAGATCTAAAGCCTCGTTCGGATGGAACGAATGGCTCAAAAACCCCTATATTATTGTTTTGTAATCTAGCTCCTTGCTAGTTTTTGTTTCTAATAAAATCGCCGTTCAAAAAAAAAACGGTACATAGCTTTAAAAATTTTAAGGGTCTTAAAATTTGTCACATTAACAATTATAATGTATTTAGATGAGAAAATATATTAAATGTGACATGTGTTGAACGTTTAGATAATTAATTTGCTTTATATCTTACAGACGATGATACTTTATATATAATATTTCTTCTCGAACGATCTCAATATCTAATTTCGTCCGTGACCCTTAAATTTTTTTAAAATTTAAAGAGAGCCCTACATGATCACTTGTCACATACTCAATTTCATATATCGTTCTCCCTTAGTACCAAAGCAACTATATCTAATCCTCAAAGTCGAAAAGAAAATTATTTTGTCATAATCAAATAAATTTGTGTCGTATGCAGATCTTATCCGTGTTATGCCAAAAACTGACCATCAATTAGAAAAACGGTCACCCAAAACTTTGATACTAACGAGGCATGCAGACCCGTGCGATGCACACGGGTTGTGTCTAGTTGTTAAAAGATCAAACATAATCTCAAGACTCGGAATTAGATAATCTTTAACTAAAGTTATGCATTGTCGGATTCTATTTTCTCTCGATTCAGACATTTTTGGCCTTAAATGGGGATTAATATACAAAATATTGAACTAAAATACTAAGTTGTAAGCTCTTGATTATGGTTGTCACCATGAAATTCAACTCAGAATTGTCCTACAAAGGTTTAACAAAAAGCTGATAACACTCATTCTAGAACAAAAAAGAAAACGTATTCCTTCCTGCTTATCACATCAATGGATTTTACCTTTAATATTGTTGCCTGCTTCTCCTTCTTCTTTACCTTCCCTTTTGTGTTTGTAGCATCCGGAGTGTTACCACGATATTTCCAACAGTATTAAACTTCAAAACTTAATGAGAATCTAACATGGGTTCTTGATCAAATGAGCTACTAATAAAGTGAGGCACAAAACCTGATGTCAAAAGATTGAAGACACACTTGCATGAGTTATCAGACCTTGTTAGACCCATCTAACCATGTTTGACCCATTATAGATAAATCATAAAACATAACCCAAACCGACTTACTGACAAACCGACTTAAGACTAAAAAAATGTTACAGACGTCATGAAATAAACTGCATACCATATTTTATTCTAAAATTTGCAAATTTACAAATGGATCGAATTCATATTGACATATAGGCTCTGCTCACTTCTATGCTCACTCATGTATCAGCAAAAAGGGCTATTAGGTTACACCATCGGTTAGCTATACCAATGACCTTTAAAGATGGTATTTGTCTTATGTAAAATTGGACTCTTTTGAACTTCAACTTAAATCAACAGTCATTTCGCTCTCAGAAGCACCTGAACTCCCTGCAATCTTCTCCAATTCCAATACCACAACGCCATCTTTCTGATCCTTATCCACTTTCTCGAGCGTTGGCCTCTGCCAGAATTGTTCATAGAATATTAGTGAAAGTACGATCTCAAAGTTCCATTATGAGAAGTGGTAATTAATCTTGAATTGATCATAGAAGTGTGGTCAAAGTGACGGTTCAAAAAGGGTTGGCAAACCCACAAACACATATATTATCCATTATTTCGTATATAAATAATGTGCTAAGTATGAGTACGTAAACTAAATTATTAGAACAATCTGGCCATTTTCAGATAATGTGGTTTTGGTTTTATGCATCAAGATACACAATATATTTCAGATCACTTTCGACCCATTCATGTTTTCTTATGTATTCAGTTTAACCCAATTGACCCGTTCGACATAAAAGATAATCCGAGTTGCCCCATTATTGCAAGTAAACATGTCAAAAAATGTCACGTATAATATACCGAGAATTACTTTATATCATCATGTTCATAGAGTAGTTTATAATTTTTCATCAGAGAGAGAAAGTGTGAGAGAGAGTACTGTTCATTAGGTTAATTTATTAATTTTTTTAATAATAAAAAAACACAGAGCATTGATTGACATAACTAACCGATATGACGAAATGTATGTCTAATCCTATGTGTTAGCACCTTATTGGTGACACAAGAGTCACCATCTTTTCACAAACCAATAAATTATGGTCATGTTCATTTAGGCACACGTTTACCTTCAAAGTTTCTGTACAGTCTAATATGGTTTTATGACATTCACTCCTGTATATTCTACTTCTTGAGAAGTAACACCATACAATAGCTAAACAAAGGCGAGACATGTTTGTTTAAAGCCCAACGATATAAGCCCGGTATACCCTTATGAATAATTGTTTATCATACATCAACTTCAGGTATGTGTGAGATGAGGCGTCCACAGTCGCCTTTTTTTTACTACGACATCTTTCTTGCAGTTTCAGACTCGACAAAGAAGCAGCAGTTTCTCTGGCAGATTTTTAAGATTTGGGCACGACTCAATCATGAGTTGTTAACATATCTGTTATTTATTTGCAGTACTAGTTAGCAGCTGTTCACAACCTTTGTATTTAACACATTGGCATATCAATTAACGATCAATAATAGTTTGGCATTACACTGTTCACAACCTTTGTATATAAACACAAAGTGATGTCAAAATAGGTATTCATGATTTTATGTCGGTATTCGCTACATAAAATGCTGTAGATTTGTAGTTAGGCAAGCATGCATGATTTTATGTCAGTATTCTTGCACACGAAGAATATAAAGGTTAATTAGAACTATGTGGATTTTATGTCAGTAGTCTGTGTGGCGGTGGGTTCAAACCATGTGGATTAGTCGACCAAAAGGTCGGAAACCATGGTTAAATAAAAAACATGATTGGCTGAATTTAAGTTAGCCGTCACACGACTTGAATTTTTAAAATGTAAAAGTCGTGTTTAGGCTCGTTTTTATGACCTGACAGAGTCAGAAGTCATACACCCGCTGGCCGTTGTTCCCATATCTCTGATCAAATTCTACACCCATGAATTAAGCAATTCCTAGCAATCTTTATATTCAAGACGATGTACATATCTTACGAGAGTCAAACTTACGGCAATATACAAAATATTACTATCTATTAGGCAGTACTTTCGTTCTAAAATAATTGTCTTTTTTTGACTTTTTAAAGTTTTTTTTCAACTTTGATCTTAAATATTTTCGTTTATGTTAGATAATAGTTGACGTAAAATATATGAATGTACTGGTTTTTAAATGCATTTTTATTGTTATAATTTTCATCAAGTATTATATAAACACAAAACAAAAATATCTAAATTACTAAAAGGATGATTAAAAAAAAAGACTCCAAAAAAAATAAAAAAAAAAAAAAAAAAAAAAAAAAAAAAAAAAAAAAAGAAAAAAAAAAAAAAAAAAAAAGTCAAAAGATAAGACGGCGTTGTACCTTACAAATATATAATATATATTCAAAACTCACCTCATCTAGGAAAAAATGTACAATAATTACCTCACCCCTTAGTTATTGGCATTTTTTATTTATAACTTTGTAATATACGAAGTTTTATTTATCAAATATCTAATAAATGTTTATTATAAATAAAAAAACTTTATAAAACGACTGAAATATTTGTCTCGCCTGCGGTAGAATCGCATTTTTCTCGCCTCCAGAAAAGTTTGACTTGATTAGATAGGACATTGCGCAGTCAACAAATATACTCGCGAAGAAAGCACCTACCTAGGTGGTATAATACAACCTCGATCCTCATAAGAAAGCACCGGAACAACACTGCATCATCTCGTTCACTCGCAGAAGACCTTGCCTAGCTCTGCTATCTTTCGAAAGCCTTTAGCCTATTCCTTCACAATGAATCTTAAGTGTGTGTAAACAATAAGTAATGACTTGCTTTATGAGAGCTTAGTATCTTAAAGGCTAAGAATTCTCTACCAGAGGGTTTGAAAAGATCAAAGGCAATTTATGAGTCGTGATGGATCTTTCTTATTATAGGATAAAAGAATAGCTAAAGACTTGTTCTCTCATTCTCATTAAATTGGGGTAGCTCAGAAACGTTGAATAAACTCTTTTATCCTAGTAGAATTGAGAAGCATAAGTATATTTCACAAAAGTTATACCGCAACCAAATAATTACCTTCTTTACTATTTTCAACATATTCATTATTATATCATAATATTGGTAGCAGGGTGTGCACAAATCGGGTAGTACTCACAATAACTGAAAAGAAAAACGAAACCGAATAAAAAGTCGAACCTAATTTTTGAAACCGAATCTAATCGAATTAAATATTCAGTTTTTGGTTTGGATATGGTTTTGTCAAAATGAAAATCAGATCAAATCAAAAACCGAATTCATATAAATATGTATTTTTTATATATATCTATATATATCATAAAAAACAATTAAACTCTTCCTAATCTAAGTATAACATCTTTTAAGCTTAAAAATATTTAATTTCGATTTTCAGTTCGGTTTGCTTTTACTCCCAAACTTTTTTAACCAAAATAACTGAACCGAATAAACTTAACAACTAAAGATAAATGAACCGACTGTCCGACCCTAAGCCAGTAAGCCCAGTAAACATGATAATGGGCTGACAAATTTTGTTATCAGTGAGGTCGTGAGCCTTAGTGCAGATAATTTGAGTTGCTTATTGGGCCGTTGGATGAAATTACTTGTGCGATTGAAGAAAAGATGTGGCGGTGTGCGCATAATATCTCAATCTAAACCATATATATAGTTACACACAAATCACTACTAGTACTAGCATACACGTTGTTTGCTAAGAACGTATTATGTGTGTAAACTTAGAGGGATTATTCTTTTGATCCTTGGTGGTTTCGCGTGGTGTTATACACACGCATATATTGAAGACGGTGTAACGTTTATTGCTAAAAGCAGTGTAACGTTTCTTGCTAAAAGGTACATATCTTCAATCCCTTGTTAATTATAAAGTTCTATACGTGTTTGATCTTTCCGCTGCGTACTCGTGATATGTTTAATTGTTAATTAGATCTAAAATCCCGACAGTGCTTTCTATTTGGTTTCGTGCATTTTATGTTTTTCATTCAGCTGCCTTAAAAACTTCCCTGTATTTGCATCCGTGAAAGCATCCGCTACCAATATAGCAAGGTCCTCCATTTGCATCCATGTCTCCCATTTCCAACTATCAAATACTAATAACTCGATTACAAATCTCAAACACACATGTTAATGAAATCACCTCATAAGTTTTTCGAGTTTGCAGACCTCATTAGGTACCCTAAAGCAGCTAGCATACAGATCGTGGGCTGTGAGGTTATAGGAACTTTGAGGAATAAGCAATCTCTGTTGGAATTTAACAATCAAGTTAACCAATTTAACTCTAACGAGTACGCAGCGGATAGATCGAGTCTAGTACAAATAATTAACATACATATAAAACACATTTAAGGGACATGTAAATTAAATAGGAACATACCCTCGTAGTCACCAGCAAATCAAAGAAACCAAGTGTATGAAACTAGTGACTAAATTGTCACCTCTACGAGTGCTCACACAAACACGTAAACAAGCACGCCCGGATGCTAGTCCTACTTCACGTGTATCCCAATACAACCTTTGTATACCGTATATACCCGAAACAAATACCAAAAGCCTCTCAACACTTCTGTACCGAAATTCAGATAAAAGAAAATAGGGTTTCACCTATTTCGGTTGTCACCGAAATAGAGCAGGAACAACCGAAAACTAACCAATGAACCCTAAACCCGTTCCTTCTTGTTGTCACACTTGAGAACAAGTAAACCAAGGTAAACTCACTTTCTGGATCAGACTTAAGATCGAATCTCAAGAGGATTATCCCTTAAAAGATTGACCGAAAATGAATTGTAAGTATAAAAGGAGAAACCGAAAATCAAAACCCTAGAAGAAGTATTTGATTTGCGGCTGTTTGAAACAAGAAGAATAAGGCAGCAACTTTTGTGTGGTTCTGTTGTATCTCACGTCCAGGAAGAAGTAGGGGAGGAGGTCTTTATATAGCCTTCAACCCTCAAAGTGATAAGAATCAAACTCTAGAGTTTAATCCTTATCAAATCACCTTTAAGCCTTATCACTCTCTTATTCCTCCTTATCACCTACATACATTGCACCAAGACATCTCCTAGAACCTTCCTTATGCCCTCCATATCCGGCCACAAGACAAGGAATACAAGGGATTATGTCTTAGTCACTTAATGTCCAAATGGTTTACATCGAAACGTATTGTGAAGCATTAAACGTGCTCTAAATGTTTTATCGTGTGTGCCCCCAATAGGCTCACACACTTCTAGTTGTACTCGGCTAGTTCAACTCACATAATCCAACAATCTCATGTCCCTTCTTTTCATCCATGAAACAGCAAATAGCGTCTCTCACTGTTTCTGAATTGTTCGAGTACACATCACAATCCACGTTGAGAATAATTGGACTGCTGCTTATCACTGACGATACCCTTATCTGTTTGCATTAGTTCAGTAGTCCGTATAAAAATGAATGGATTGTGAATGAGTTTCTACCAGTGCATTTAATGCCCCAGCCTTGAAATTGTATTTGCTTCTCTCGTGCTACACATACCAGCATCGGCAATTTCTGCTCGTCAATATCCAACGACATTGAGCTTCTTCCATTAATCAATATCTATGTTAGATGATAAAAACACGCAAAGGGTTACTTACAATATTACTCACTAAAATGTTAGCTTAGTAATATCAATCCAAATGTACAATGTACTTGACAACTGATGGTGGATTCGGTTGTGGTATGTATAAGTGTCAATTTTCCACGAAGATCCTTTGTGCAATGTTGTTAGTTTCCGTTACACACTTGCCCTTGAGATTGCACGATCTAGATGCTCAGTCGATGTATGATATCATCTTATACAGTGCCGTGCTCACTGTTTCTAAACATTCATTACTGAAAAATAGAAGTAAAACTTACTATATTTAATATTTTTATATATACTGAAAATTAGAAGAAACTATATATATATATATATATATATATATATACATACAACAGGTCATGGGACAGGTTTAAATCATCTAGTAGCTCATTTGGTTGTTGAATAGTCAAGAAATATGGGCCGGAGACGTGGGTTGGACTCGAAACTAGCTTGTTGCAAAAAGGTAACCAATGTTTAGCAAAGGCAGAAACACTAGTTCCCATCATCAGAAAGATACACATTTAAAATTATAAGCTAAAACCGATAAAACAGTGTTCGTGATCGAACACCATGATTGGTGGCTCCATATTTTGGTCTGCAGTACACACAAAAACATCAACTCCTGGAGCTAGAAGATAGCCTATCTTTGTAAGGCGTACAAATTGGGTTCTAACGAACAAACTCGGAGAGAATCCAATATAGACCGAACCAAAGCTCGGACAAAGACATAATTAAGTAGCCAAGCCCATCCATGGACAGGTTGCGTTATGGTCTAAAAATGAGAGTCTGTAATACCATATGAGACATATACTGACAAACACTGAAGCTGCATAAAATTGATATGCAAATCTTCCTGTGATTGCTTTTGTTTCAAATAGAGGAAGATTGTGAATTTTTAATTGTGCATAAGAAATAGACAAAATCAATTTCAAATAAACCATCCCTATGGATAGCACTAAAATAAACCATGTTAATTCCTAGAAACTTTGAATTGTATTATTCACAAACGGGTTAAATAAAAACCTCATCGACAAATGGGAAAACAAAACCCCTGAAAAAACTCCTCTAGTAATAGAAGGAGCATAATGACAATATGTTCAAGACCCAATAACTAATCCGCTAGGAGGTGATAAATTCAAAGTGTCAATTGCTTCAACAGCTTCACGTTCACCGTTGCCCCACGTACAAGCTAAGAGCCTCCGGCTTCAGTTTTCCTACATTGTCCTTAGACCCTTGTGTTTGTATTACCAAATATAAGTACCACAACCAGTGTCATAAGATCCATGAACTAATAAGGAAAGTATTGGAGTTATATAACAAAGATACCTGAACCACCACCGAGCACTAGATGCCTAGGGGCGTTCTTTTTCTTTCTTTAGCAACTCGGACTAAGTACTGAGGACAGTTCCTCTTCCAATATCCAGTCTCACCACACTCATATAGATTGAGGTCCTTTGTGGATCGTCCCCTCTTGGGAGGAGGTTGAATCTAGGCTTGGGAGCAAAGCGCGATGATTGTGGGTGGAGGGGGGGGAGGGGGGGGGTTCTTATTATTTCCCATTCCCTTAATTTTGTCCCCTGATCAGCCTTTTGAGGGTTTGCGGTTTGTTGTGCTTTTTTTAACTTTCCTGGACTATTACTAGCTCGAATAGCATGTAGAGCAGGAGCGTTGTTTTTGGGCCAGATTAATGAGTTTGCTGCATAGGAGCTTCTACATAGCATGCAACTCGTTAAAGTCTTACCCCAGGTATGCAAGTTGTAATTTCTGCACAAACCCATCAAATTCCTTGCGTAGACCGATTAGAATCAGACTCACAGCAAGGCCAAGTGTTACGGGGTGCCCCAAATGCTCTAGATTGTCAATATAAGCCCTTCATTTTCACAGAACATACGGCTAACTAGACTGCCCTTCTTTTCCTTTTACAGGCGTGAAAAATCACGCTAGTCTTAGAATCTCCAATGCTCTGCTTGTGGCAACAGAGTTTTTAACTCCTTTAGCATGTCATTAGCATGGAGGTTTTTCTAGATTTCGTTGGATCTCTGGTTCCATGGTCATGAGCATGAGTCCAGCTATCTCTTTTGATCCTTTAATCCAAGCAGTATGAGCTGCAATGATTTCAGGAGCAACACTGACCCGCAGGAGCCTACAGGAGGCAGGAGGAAGTGGCTGCTCTAGTTATTCAACTTATCATCAATTAATAGTACAATACTAAGCTTTTTGTCTATATACCAATTCAATAAAGTTGGGTCCATTCAGTTTTTGCTTCTTCGAAAAGCCCCTGAAAACCACCGCATTGTGTTAGTACGACGAGATTGTCATGCTACCATTTAGAAAAAGTTTAATATTAGTATTGTCGATAATTAAATTTTTTAAAAGGAATTAACAACCCCATAAATTACTAATAAACTAAGATTCCAACTTGACCTTCCCACTTATTACAGAAGGTCCTAGACCAACGTGTAAACAAGTATTGCAAGAGGTAAGCGACGACCTTTAATTGGCATGAAATGCAACTTTAGATTTTATAGACTAAATAACATTAATATAGACTCTTATAGTAATGTCAAAAGCATATTTGTCTCATCTTATGCCTCGTGTCCGAGGCCTGGCCAGAAACTTCGAGTTAAGTCCACGCCAAAACAGAACGTGGCCGAAAATTGATATAGATTCTGACCATATAGAAAAAATACTTCGCCATGGTGTTGGCAAGGCCCTTCGGTCTGATCGAGAGGTCCAATCCAAATCACGTGTTCTAGGTTTGGCTGGCATAGACTTAAAAACTTCATATAAGGGTTATAACACATAAAGTATAAAATTGTGTACAAAGAACATGCAAAACAACTTGTAAGCACAAAGTTTTAAGAAAACATTTGTTAACCTTTTTGGTATAGACATCATTTTGTCAAATGTTCTCGGTAGCTCCATTTTAGACTCACAAAGAAGCAGAGAAACAGGTCAGCGCGAAGCGTATTAAAAACCTGACTTTATTTGGGGAATCTTACTTCTACCCGCCTTAAACTTCTCTTATAGTTTGTCCATAATGGGTGAGCCTTACTTCCAATTGACTAATGACGCTATTATATGTTAAGAAACTCATTTTGTTAACATTAGTTTAATTGATGCCAATATGGTGGGATTACAAATTGATCAAACCCTATATTGTACTCCTACTTAGTCCGAAGACAAGTAATTCTAATAATTCCCTCATATGCCGAAGCATGTAGTAGGGCGAGAGAAAATTAAAGATCAATTCAACCCCATATTGCGCAAGTAAAACTAAAGCTTCACAAGAAATCAAATTTCATAGTTTAATGTCCGTATTAATTTGTCCAAAAACCCCGGTTTCGCAAATAACACATAACTGGTCACAAGGAATAAAATTATGTGTGTAATATTAGACATGTTTCAATCCAAATTACTCTAATAAATTATTAAAGACCGGTTTTAAGAGTTTCACATAAAAAACAATATTTTTGCAAATATGACTAAGACACAGAAGGCATATCACATATAAGCAATTAAAACAGACTAAAAATGGATTGAAAATTGAGGAACAAACTCTTATAATGAAAGCAGTAAATCACATAATGCCTCGAGTTCTCAAAAGAGTCTTCCCCAATTGGAGAACCATAAGACTCTCACTAGGTTTTCTGCAAAATGTGCCTATAATCTGTGGGGTGTTGGGTTGATCCACAAACATCAAAAACATGATGGCGTGATGCCTTAAAGCCGAGATAAAACAAGAATAGATTACATAGCAACTTAATAAAATATCATTTGTAATCTATACCTTCTTTTAACCTTTTAAAGTTGTGTTGATTCTAGGTGTTTATTCATTATTTATGGCAATGATTGCATGTCGTTGCCATAATTTTCAATAAAAACAATAAATAAACCAATTTCATGCAGCCCTAGCGTGTTTTATATCGTATGTAATACATGTATACTAAACAAGTTGACTCGTGATGCCACTGTTGGAATTTAACAATCAGGTTAACCAATAACCTTACGAGACTCAGCGGATAGATCTAGTCCTAGTACATATAATTAACAAACATTAAACATAACAATGGGACATGAAAATAATAGAATACTAACCCCCCTCGCGCATCACCAGCGAATCAAAGAAACCAAGTGTATAAAACTAGCGACTAAATTGTCACCTCTACCAGTGCTCACACAAACACGTAAACAAGCACGCCCGGTTTGCTAGTCGAGAAAGAGCACACGTATATCCAATACAACAAATAGTATCCAAAGCCCACTAAAAATCGAAAAAGACTCACAATGAAACAGAAACCGAATTAAAACAGAAAGGCAGTGTAGGGTTTTAACTGAATGTCAGTTGTAACCTTCTACAGAACAACCGAAAATAGAGACTACAACCCCCAGCTCGAATCCGACTATTGTCACACCTTGACAATACGTAAACCAATGTATAACACCCTCTGGAATAAACCTGGTCGAATCACAGTGAAAAAAACCCTAAAAGATTCAACCGGAATAGAACAGAGGTGTTTTAGAGTAAACCGATAATACAAACCTTTTGATTTAGGGTTTGATGTTAATTGTTTTGTGTTAAGGAAGAGGAAAGAACGAATTTTTGTATAGTATAGGTTCTTAGAAAAGTGGTTTTATGAGCTAGGGTGAGGTCTTTATAAAACCCTGCTCAAGCCATAACTCATGATAAGACTCAAATGCTTCAATTTCAAGCCTTATCACAACACTAACCCTTATCATACCTCTTCTCTTGGGTGAGAAATGACTCTCTGACTTTGGAGGATGTCTTCTTACTCTAATGTGAGTTATTTGCTACTCATGTAGTGGGTAGATGGGTCTTAGAAGATATCATATGTGGGGAGTTTTAGAGGTGTGTGGACGTTTTGCTCTTTTGTTATTGGTATTGTTTATTGTGGTGCCATTCCTCCTTATCCCTTAACCACTGAACCTAGACACTCTCTAGACCCTTCTCAAACCGGCCACAAAGATTAGGACAGTTAGGATCTTGTCTAGTTAGTTTTTAGTCCAAATGGTTTACTTTAAAACATACATGAAGTTTAACCAGCACTCTAATGTTTTATCGTGTGTGCCCCCAATAGGCTCACACACTTCTAGTCGTGTATACTAATCCAACTACCATACAATCCAACAGTCTGTGTGGCGGTGGGTTCAAACCATGTGGATTAGTCGACCAAAAGATCGAAAAAAAAAAAAAAAAAAAAGATGGAAAAAAAGAAAACGGGGATTGGTTGGCCATGGTTAAATAAAAAACATGATTGGCTGAATTTAAGTTAGCCGTCACACGGCTTGAATTTTTAAAATGTAAAAGTCGTGTTTATGCTCGTTTTTATGACCTGACAGAGTCAGAAGTCATACACCCGCTGGCCGTTGTTCCCATATCTCTGATCAAATTCTACACCATGAATAAGCAATCCCTAGCAATCCTTCATAATCAATACGATGCGCATTTCCATAGGAAGTCAAACTACGGCAATATACAAAATATTACTATCTATTAGGCAGTACTTTCGTTCTAAAATAATTGTCTTTTTTTGACTTTTTAAAGTTTTTTTTCAACTTTGATCTTAAATATTTTCGTTTATGTTAGATAATAGTTGACGTAAAATATATGAATGTACTGGTTTTTAAATGCATTTTTATTGTTATAATTTTCATCAAGTATTATATAACACAAACAAAAATACTAAATACTAAAGTTGATAAAAAAAAGACTCAAAAAAGTCAAAAGATAAGACGGCGTTGTACCTTACAAATATATAATATATATTCAAAACTCACCTCATCTAGGAAAAAATGTACAATAATTACCTCACCCCTTAGTTATTGGCATTTTTTATTTATAACTTTGTAATATACAAAGTTTTATTTATCAAATATCTAATAAATGTTTATTATAAATAAAAAAACTTTATAAAACGACTGAAATATTTGTCTCGCCTGCGGTAGAATCGTATTTTTCTCGCCTCCAGAAAAGTTTGACTTGATTAGATTGGACATTGCGCAGTCAACAAATATACTCGCGAAGAAAGCACCTACCTAGGTGGTATAATACAACCTCGATCCTCATAAGAAAGCACCGGAACAACACTGCATCATCTCGTTCACTCACAGAAGACCTTGCCTAGCTCTGCTATCTTTCGAAAGCGTTTAGCCTATTCCTTCACAATGAATCTTAAGTGTGTGTAAACAATAATTAATGACTTGCTTTATGAGAGCTTAGTATCTTAAAGGCTAAGAATTCTCTACCAGGGGTTTGAAAAGATCAAAGGCAATTTATGAGTAGTGATGGATCTTTCTTATTATAGGATAAAAGAATAGCTAAAGACTTGTTCTCTCATTCTCATTAAATTGGGGTAGCTTTGAAACGTTGAATAAACTCTTTTATCCTAGTAGAATTGAGAAGCATAAGTATCTATCTATTATACTAAAAGATTCAGCCCCCTTAATTTAATGGGGTTGTATCTTTAAATGCTCTCAACTCAAAATCGACTTCCTTTTTCATTCATTCGACTGTTAGCATTCTACAACCCCCTATCTCCACAAGTTAACAATAATTGAAACATCTCCATCTTCCCTAACCATCCACCGCCTCAACCCCATTATCTCTTCCATGCCTCTCTCTCCTTATCCCCCCCTTGAAAAGCATCTGCTCCCTCCTCAATGATGCAATTTAATTCCCTCCCCAGTCCTGTGATTTATTGTGGCGTGTTAATGCCTCATGTCCTTTGAATATGAAGTGTCGCTTCTACCGTCCTCCATTAAATAATATAAACCATCTTCTTCAAGCAGACCCTTCATCTCACACCCAGGTATCTATTTGATTCTCATAATGTAATTCTTTTTATTTTATTTTTTCCAATTGAATTGAACTAGGTTTGCCGATAATTTATGGTGCTACACAAAAGGCTATACCGGAATTAATCACCAGTCAGGTATACATGTTGGATTTTCAGTTTCAGTTGATTGTCTGTTATTTGTTTATTGTAGGTTATTTTTTACTCATATTAGGGATCTATTATAGCTTGCTAGATCATCAACGACCAAAAAGTTAAGATTTTTGTTGATGATTTATGGTTTGATTTAAAATTTTAATCTCTGTTAAATCATTCTTTTCATACGATTCATCATATCTTATGGCTGAGCATGATATGCGGTGGACATGTTTTTTTAAGTGCAAGATAGTGTTGAGAATATATACCAGAATTAATCACCAATCAGGTATGTATGTTGGATTTTCAGTTTCAGCTGATTGTTTCTTATTTGTTTATTCTGGGTTATTTTTGACTCATATTAGGGATCTATTATAGCTTGCGAGATCATCAACGATAAAAAAAGTAACATTTTGTTGAATGGATTGAATGGTTTTGTTTGAAATTTTTAACTCCGTTAGAATCATTTCTTCCAACTCGATCAACGTATCTTAATTGTGAGCATGATAATGTTGTGGACATGTTTTTTTTTTTTTAAGTGCAAATAGTGTTAAGAAGGTGATGCTTTGATTTGAACCTTTCTTACGGGGAAAATCTCATAAAATATTAACTACAACCTATGCTTTCATTACAACCTATGTTTTCAAGTATAAGACATTGAGAAAAGAAAATGGAAACAATTGGTGTTAAATTTAAAGATTTTCAAAATTCTTTTGTGTTATATATGTTGTAACTGAAATTCGATGCGTATAAGATGGTTTATGAATTTCTTGCAATGCTTCAAGATACGTATTTGTGAAAAAACTTAAAATTTATAGTGACCGAGTGCAAAAAAGTCATGGAGACCGCTAACTGTATCATACTTTGCTATAGATTGTTTTATTAATTTTTTTTTTTTTTTACCCCCCCCCCCCTTGGCATGCTATTAGAATAACGTATTTGTGAAAGAACTTGAAATTTATAGTGACCGCGTGCAAAAAAAGGTCATGGAGACCGCTAAGTGTATCATATTTCTTCATTCGAGGATTTCATGTGCGAAGAATTAGATGGAGATGTTTTCAATATTTAATTTAAAGGTGATCACATTATTTACGTGTCAAAAATGGTCGGTGATGTTGCATATTAATCATGCCGTTCCAGCCGCAATATTCAGTTGTATCATGGAATCATGATTATTGTTTAAAAAAGATGGAGGCAAGGGGCATAATACTTTTCTTTACAGGATTGATCCATAGGTTAGTGTCTTATTTTCCGTTCCTTTTTTTTTTCTATTTTTTTTCGATGTGATTAGAGGTTGTGAATATTGGAGAGAATTTTTCTTGGGCTTTTTTTTTTTTTTTTTTTTTTTTTTTTTTTTTTTTTTTTCTTTTTTTTTTTTTTTTTTTTTTATTTTTTTTTTTTTTTTTTTTTTTTTTTTTTGTTTTTTTTTTCTTTTATTTTTTTTTTTTTTTTTTTTTTTTTTTTTTTTTTTTTTTTTTTTTTTTTTTATTTTTTTTTTCTTTTTTTTTTTTTTTTTTATTTTTTTTTTTTTTTTTTTTCGGGAAATATGGTGTGAGTTTTGAGTTATGCTATTTTATGCAGCAAATGATACTAAAAGCATCTATCTCTGGGAAAATCCTGCACCATGGAAATCATACCCTCGAATGTCAGTTTTGCACATTTAAACTTTTGATCAATTACTTTTTTTTGCGTTGCTCATCTTATTAATATGCAGGTCCAGATGACATGCCAACAAAAAGTTTTGGTTGTTCTCATCACATACGAATGAGATATCTTTTCTCTCTTATACATATTCAAACTTAAACCACATTATCAACGCTTGCAATTTAGTTAGGAAACCAATCACAATGTAAAGCAAAACATAGAACAAAGGCAAATAATTGGATTTATAATTGTTTTGCTTTATAATGTGTTAGGTCCTTATTTTAGGTGTATGTTTTGATTTATAATTACATGCAAGGAAAAAAGGTATTCTACTCTAATTACTTTCAAGTATATATAAAGACTTGGTCGATATCATAGGATGGTTTGAAGATTTTGTGTTGACTTGCTCATATCATATTAGGGATAAAAGGTACTTAACATATAATAGAAAATGAAGGAAAATGTAGTCGATTTTAATTTATCATCAAATTCACATGATGATTAGAAGATAAGATGTTAGTTCTTATGCATAAAGTAAATGGTACCTCAAGAGAAGAAGTCGATGATGAAAATTAATGTATATTATTAGGTTTTAAAATAAGGAATCAAATAGATACATCTAAGAGTATGAGTTGATTCCTTACATATTTCATCCGAACTAAGTGGTGACTCCAAGAGTTAAGGTTCCTCCAGGAGGACTCTCGGATGAATTAAGAAAATGGATGCATCATCAAAAGGATTGTTGCAGTCAAGTCCTTAAGGCTTCTATAGCCATCAATGCTCAAGTTCTTTCAGAAATGGAGATCCCCGAGACCTACATTGATGCTCTCCCAAAGGTAATCTTGATACTCTTTATATAAAATTACGAGTTTCATAAATTTTCTGAAAAGGGTTTCGGTAGCACAACAAAGGTACCACAATCGTTAAAGCTTGACATGTTTTGTTTTGATATTTGGAAATTTCATTAGCAAGCCTATAAGTATGTATGGGGAAGAGCAGACGGGCCTAAAGGCTATAAAAGGGTAACATTCCTCAGGATGCTTACACCACTTCATAACTTTCATCATTCTTTATCCCCACGAATAAATATTTTTTCATTAAGATTTTCCTTCATTATAAATAACTTTTTTCTTCTGCTGGCTCACAACTAATGCAGGTATAACAAGAACTACAGAGGATCAATAAAGTGGGTTCCAATATAGCGTATAGGTCAAGTTTTTGCTTACGGCACCTAAAGTTATGAAAAATATACTTCGATAGTTTATGCAAGTGAAGTCATTGATATTATATATAACAATATGAAAGTATATATATACTACAATGTGCGTGCAATTTTAATTTAATTTCGGGTTATGTTTGCTTGCACAAAGCACACACCCGACATTGCTGTGGACTGGCTATAATGAATGCACTCTTTAACAACAGCCAACACTCTCTAACAGCATCATCCAAACACCCCTTAACAGCAGGAAAACACCCCCAAACAGCAGCATTCAAACACCCCTAGACAACCAAACACCCCTTTACAGCAGACAAACACCTTAATAAAGCATCTTCCAGACACCCTCTAACAGCAACCAGACACCCCTTTACAGTAGAACCAAACCCAGCTTCTCTCTTACAAGCAACAGTGGTATTAGTTCAATTAGAAATAAAGTTTGTGGCTAAAGTACATTCAAAGAATCACGTACACTTGCATATGATCTTAAACTTTAACATCCAACTCAACCCTAACATCTTTATCCACTAGTGTGATTGGGACATGTGGAATCTTTTCATTTAGTGATTCACTAAAGTTATTGTAAACGTCACCCACGTACATATAGATTAGGAACTTTTTCTGTGGGTTTATGTTGATGAAAAAACTTACTGATCTACGTTACTTTTTCAAGATCATTTGGTTAACGTCTTAATGATCGTGAATAGATGCTCAAATAATGATAGGTGCATAAAAAGAATTAAAGATCAGCTCAACAATATTGGTGATAAGTAACTTCTTTATAATTTTGCTTTACTAGAAGTGGCCCTTTTTGTAAATTTTAAGGTGCTTTGATTATAGTGTTTTTGTGGATGCTGATATAAATTCTAATGTATCTAATTGGTTATCATCAGACGGTGTGAATCCTTAATGATGTATAAGTCAAATCAGTGCTTGCAAAGCATGTTTTCATAATTCCAATATATGTTTTTACAGGTGAGGCAAGTTCAAGCAATTGCCTTTTACGGGTTCCATGGATTTCAACACAGTAATAGAGAAAGTATTCTTCTGTTTGGTGAAAATATAGAATCAAGCAGTGAAATGATTTGAATATTCGATTCCTATGTTTAGAGTGAACATAGAATGAAAATAATGCATGATGGAAAATACAATAAATTACATGTTATCTTTTAAAAAAATGATTAATTCAGATTGTTATCAAGTTAATATGTTTCCCTCCGCCAGTTTTTGTTATTTACATTGTGTAAATAATATCACGATGGAACCAACTAAAATGAGTTAATTATAGGTCATTTGAAGTTTAATTTGAAATACTTATGTTGGCTGTTATGGAGTTCTAATTAGAATGACTTACATGAGATTTTTAGAGTGCTTATCTAAACTACACAGAGACCTTTTTTGAGCGCTTTTTAAGCCGCTCATAGGCATTGTTAGGGATTGCTCATTGAAACTGCGGGTAGTTATTGGTATGGGTCATTTTGCATAGTTATTGGTAGTTATTGGTATGGGTTGAAATAGGTTATGTGTTATTTGATTCTAACTGTTAAAATGGGGACCTTTTAAAGTTACAATACGTTGGAGCATTATTGTCAATTCAAAAGTATATTGATATTTGTGCTTCTCACAAGGTTACTACTCGAAAATGTTATCAAAAAAGCTACTAATATCATATGATTATTACTTATTTCCAATACATGGATGAATTTAACCACTCACCACATAAACAAAGTCTACTTAGAGAGAACTGATGTTTTGATTGTCTGCTTAATTAATAATATGGAGGTGACTGCTAAGTATGTGTGGATTCGACGGGTTGTGATTGGTGTATGTGTATATTGTAGCAAAATTTATAACACAACAAAATTCTCATCAGAATATATAATTTAGTTTATTATCATGGGTTCAGGGTGCACAGCTTGCAGCAAGCTGTGTGTATCGCACGGGTTTGCATGTTCAACAACGCGTCTAAACATTACACAGCCAATTCTCAAAGTATACACAATCAGACTAACGCATCAACATTCTAACAAAATCATTATGCAAGCAACCACATGAGAAATCTTTTTGACACAAGCCATGTGCATCGCACGGGTCTGCATGCCTCGTATTTCACAAAAGTTATACCGCAACCAAATAATTACCTTCTTTACTATTTTCAACATATTCATTATTATATCATAATATTGGTAGCAGGGTGTGCACAAATCGGGTAGTACTCACAATAACTGAAAAGAAAAACAAAACCGAATAAAAAGTCAAACCAAATTTTTGAAACCGAATCTAATCGAATTAAATATTCAGTTTTTGGTTTGGATATGGTTTTGTCAAAAAGAAAATCAGATCAAATCAAAAACCGAATTCATATAAATATGTATTTTTTTTATATATCTATATATATCATAAAAAACAATTAAACTCTTCCTAATCTAAGTATAACATCTTTTAAGCTTAAAAATATTTAATTTCGATTTTCAGTTCGGTTTGATTTTACTCCCAAACTTTTTTAACCAAAATAACTGAACCGAATAAACTAAACAACTAAAGATAAATGAACCGACCGTCCGACCCTAAGCCAGTAAGCCCAGTAAACATGATAATGGGCTGACAAATTTTGTTATCAGTGAGGTCGTGAGCCTTAGTGCAGATAATTTGAGTTGCTTATTGGGCCGTTGGATGAAATTACTTGTGCGATTGAAGAAAAGATGTGGCGGTGTGCGCATAATATCTCAATCTAAACCATATATATAGTTACACACAAATCCTTAGTAGCATAGGTTTCATTGAAACGATAAAGTTTACATTAAACACATTGTTTTAGATTCTAATATAGGTGAATCGGTTCTACATACATACAGGCTTCTAGTCATCGATATCCTGTGGTACGTTAATTACTGATCATGACTTAATCTCTTTTTTTTTAATTTATTTTTTTATTCATTCGATACTGTTCTGTTGCTTCGATTATTATGAAAACATGGTTCTTTTTGTTTTGGTTATCTTTTACGCATACATCAATATTCACATTTATTTTTGCTTAACTTAATGAAACCAAATACGTTTGGTCAATATACAACAATTACGTGATCAAAATTCACGAGCAAGTTTGCCTTTCAACTCTAAAAGTGTTCATATTATTTTCCACAACGAAACCAATTAACATATATCTACACTTAGGGGTACAACTGTCTACATCATATGTCCACCAGCATACGACGAGATTCGTTAAATCCATATGTATCAGTTTTTGTTGTTATACTTATAATCAAACGTGTGCTGATAAAATTGTATATATAGCC
Source organism: Tanacetum coccineum (assembly GCA_026074375.1). NCBI lineage: Eukaryota > Viridiplantae > Streptophyta > Magnoliopsida > Asterales > Asteraceae > Tanacetum > Tanacetum coccineum. The sequence continues at coordinate 24,900 of BQNB010081125.1, forward strand.
AGCTAGCCCACAAGAGCATAGATATATATTTAAATGTTACATCAACATATATACAATATTACAATCAAGCTAATTAAGGTGTATATTTTTTCAACAGAAATTGTACTAGCTATCGATCATGTCCACGTGGGCTTCGTTTGAAGCGTTGATGGCGTGTATGGACTACAATGGGTGGGCTATGGGTGTCGAGGAATGGGAACGAATGCAGATGGAACTGCCTCCACGCTGTTCATATGATGAGGAGCATCGAATATATGAACATGAACGTGAACAAGAACATGAACAAGAACATGAACGTGAACAAGAATACATGAACAAGAACAAGAACAAGAACAAGAACAAGAACAAGAACAAGAACAAGAACATGAATGTGATTATGAACATGAACATGAAGAAGATGAAAGTGATGAATTTGTTTTTGTAAATTCTTCAGATGGGGAACTTACAGAATCTGAAGACGAGTGGGAAGATGTTTCTGTATTCTGATGAAAGACGCTTTATGTAATTTAGTGTAGGCGATAATGCTTACATGACACAAATTTTTTGGACGATTAGGAGTTTCAGTATGATATTTATACGATTGCCCCTAAATATTTTCCAAAAAAAATTCTTCCATTTATTTGCAAAATCATCTGCTTTATGTAAAAACTGTTTGGTTGCGAGGATTACTAAGTCTTTTTCATAGTTCGGACGTTGTATTAAAAGTTTTTTTCATTATTTGATCAATATATGTACGGTCCTAATATTGTCCCTTGTCCGTATTTCATATTGATGAAACAAAATTTTAAAATAAATGTACTCATTCGATATAGAATACGATGAGTCCAACTTTATGGCGTGCTTTTGCCAAAACGGTCATTGTAACGTGTAGTCAATAACGAAAAATAGAAATTTAATATATATTGCATTCATGAGATTCACATTTTCTGTCTATTTTCTTACACCAACCCGTGATCAATCATACATCAAAAGTGATCGATGTTTTGTTGATGATGATGCACAATATATTTCCTTGACCAACATTTAGCCTGGCTTAACTTGGGTTAATCGGGTCGGGTGACTGAAATTACCTCTTTATCATAAAGTGAATGTCGCCAATATTCACAAAGAACTACAGTCGACAATAAAATGGAGATACACTAGACATTCTACTAATAGAGTAATAGTAGAAACAAACACCGAGTATAACTTTGATGAAAACAAATATGATTTTTTTTATAAGACGATCACTTGATAATCAAAATCATATATACTTAAAATACTAAAGTTATATACCTAAGATAGGTAATTTCATGTCATTCGAAACTAACAGTGTGTTTTTAAAAAGAACATGTTTCTCATGTTCAAATTCTTTCACAGATGAATATTATGGATATGTAATTAACAGATTGAAATATACACTTTACGTTTTTCTTCCAAAAAATATTCACACCCCTCGTCAATATATAACACCTGAGATGAAAAATTAAATTCTCACGAGTTGGTTTTGTAATACTAAAAAGATGTTCCACATATAATATCTTCAACTTGACAATGATAATATTTATAAGTTTATAACATTCGTAATTAAGCATAGAACTAAATGAGGGATATAAAGATACATTTATTTTTATGCTTAACTAGAGATCTGCAGTTTTATAAACTACTAATAAAACACTATTAGCTATATCTGCTATAGGCTAGGTATAAAATTAGACGTACACGTACAAGTTTAAGTACAATATTAGATAATTTTACCCTTTCCAGCCTTTCTCGTAATAACAATTGTAATAAAAACAACTATTATTCTTATGTTTTCAAAATACTATATCTTTCATTTCCTGTTTATCATTTAGGGTATGTAACAAACCCATATGAACCATTGTGTTGCCTAATATTGGGTTGAGGACTTGAGGCACATATTTAGCCAAATTACACTTATTGCAACCAGCCTTTTTTTATATACCTACTTTGCCATCATATTATGCAATGTGTTTCTAAAAACCTTGTGTAAAACTATGTGATTTATGAATATATCCTCATGTAAACCAGTTAGGGTTTTAGATTGCTGTTAAAAAGGAAGTTTGGGTTTTAGATATATACGTATATATTGATTGGCATGATATTGATACTTGATCGATATTACTTAGGATACCTGGAGTAGAGTTATAAAAATATGGTAAGGTTAGGTCTTTTGTACATGACGTGTTTGGGATTCGGAAGAGAGTTTAGAGATTAGGGAATAGTTAGAAATTCAACAGTTAAAATTAGGTTTAATGATGCGAAATAGGTTGATTACTTAACTTTGTCATATGTGCAAATGTTAGATGATGAAAACCCTGTATGATGATTTGTATTATTCCTCACAATATATAAAGATTACAAGAGAGAAATCCCAGTGGACCAAAAGCCCACAAACCGAGCTTGGGCGAATTACTTTGACTAACATAAATAACTTTGACTAACAATTTTGACTAACATAATTACTTTGACTAACATTTATTCTCTAATAATGCACAGAGAAAAAAAAATAGCTAATTTCAATCAATTATAGCTTTCAAACTTTACTAAAAACAATAAAATTAAAATGTGAAGTATATGTTAATTCTTCTTGTCTCTTCGACATCAGCGGAAGACAATCGTCATCAGGCAGCGGCACAAAAAAGCATAAGCAAAACACTAAATTACGGATAAACCAAAGTATTCCCGGACCTAGGATAACTAAAAGTTCATTTATGAGAATAAACAAAGTATTCTCTTAAAAAAAATTACGGGTTAAACCTAAGTATCTTATAACGGAGAATAATTCAAAAGTATTCTCACCAACACAAATTACGGGATAATTCAAAGTCATCCTCTTATTATGGAGAATAATTCAAGTATTCTCAACCAACACAAATTACGGGGTTATTCAAAGTTTTTATCCTAGACCGGAGATTAATTCAATGTTTTATCTCAAAAAATGAAATAAAAAGTATTTGATAATCGTGATGGTTTGGTTTGTACGGGGAGGCATAATAAAAGAGGAGGCTCAACATAGCCACCTATGGTTGAGGAATCAGACTGCGCTCTCATACCATGTTAGATGATGAAAACCCGTATGATGATTTGTATTATTCATCACAATTTATAAATCTATTACTAAAAAAGAAATCCCCAGTGGACCAAAAGCTTACAAACCGAGCTTGAGCCAATTACTTTGACTAACATAAATAACTTTGATTAACAATTTTGACTAACATAATTACTTTGACTAACATTTATTCTCTAATAATGCAATGAGAAAAAAATAGCTAATTTCAATCAATTATAGCTTTCAAACTTTACTAAAAACAATAAAATTAAAATGTGAAGTATATGTTAATTCTTCTTGTCCTATTAAACACAATACAATCCTCGTGACTAGCTAAAACAAAAGAATCAAACGTGTATTCATTTCACACCAAGTTAGACATTTGACTGTGGGTATTAGTTTTTGCGTACGTATGCAACGATTAGATGACAAAACGTCATAATCTCATATTATATCAATGAGTATATCATGGAGTATCATTCAAGCAGCCATTTTAGAGAATAATAATAAAATAAGAACATTTTTGTCAATGGTCAATAAAATGGTCACGAGCTCACTCCAAAAAGTGCTTATATGTCACACTTTGAACTTTCCATATTTGTAGGAAGGGTACTATATATATGTGGGACAAAACACACAAGCATGCATTCAAATACTACATATATTACAGAGGTGCAATATTGTATAAGATATCGATCATGTCGATTTCAATCGAAGCTTTGGCTATGGCGGGGGTAGATTACAACGAGTGGGGTATGGACATCGAGGAATATGAGCGTAGGGAGACGGAGCCACCTCCACCCCATTTATGGGTTGATGATTATATAGAGTATAAAAATGAAGGTGAAGACGATGTAGAAGATGGAGAAGCTCTTATGATGGCAACAGAAGAAGCTATAGATGAGATATGTGGATCTAGAGCAGTTGAAATCCATTTGGAAGATGTGTTTGATGAAAGAAATAAAGATGCCAATGATGATGATTTCGGAAAGTGGTCACCAATAGCTTATAATAAGTTTTTGAACCATGATCATGGTATCAAGCGATTGACGATGTTGGTGGTTGTGATGATCGTCTTAAGATTTCTACATAGACAAATTCTTAATTTGAACCACTGGTAGCTTGATTGGGATGTTCATACCTGATTTTTAATCCATTCTTTTATTTTGTATGCAAATTGTTCTAAACAAGTTTTGATACCCGCGCTTCGTAGCGGCGTGTTTTGTATTAGATGTTTTTTTATTATAAAGGTTTCTTTGTCATTCGGTTATAAATTTGGGTCCTTTTTTTATCTATGCTTAATGTGGATACATTTTACATTGTCTCGGAGCTTAAGATTTTACGTTAGTAACACATAAGTAAAACTGTTATTCGCACTTCGCCGCATAACTATTGGCACTAACTTTGAAATGTGGCATTTCTAACATAAGATCATTTCTCAGTATGTAGTACATATAATAGTTGGTGTTTAGGTTGTATAAACTTTTTTTAAGTGGATCCATACTGATACAGTCTTCATCATTTTCTGTTGTATCATCTTCACTTTGCCTATCTAACGATCAATTTGATAGCTTTATAAAAGGATTCCTTTTTGTTGTACCACATGAAGAATACATAACAACATACAGTGTACACTCATTCTTGTCCACCAGGCATCTGTGTGATGGGAGAGTTGAGTTTCAATCAAATTCAGTTAGCATTTTTTCACACAAGATCTCAATCTGATCTGATATTTTAACAAAATAAAAATGGCGGTAGTGTCACCTCTA
>BQNB010081126.1:0-28335 GCA_026074375.1 Tanacetum coccineum
TTATGGCATTTTATGTGCGTTTTTGGTCGTTTAGGGTCGATTTATTAGGTAAAAGGTATGTGTAATTACACACATACCAATGCAAGATAACGATATCAAGAATTCAAAGTCAACTGATAAAGGCTCAAAATCAAGATCACTAAGCATGGATGAACAAAGCCATTACAAACAAGACCAGACCAAAACAAGGCAAAGCATAAACGCCAAAAGTCATATCTTCAACGTTAGGGAAGACAATGATAAATCAAAGCAAACTCCTACAAGAATGTCATCAGTGGTACGGAGGAGTTTGAAGAAAGAGACCTCAACATTGGGGGAGATTGTTAGCCTTAATTATATTAAGTCAAACAAGAATGTTATCGGTCTTAGAAGGTCAAACTAGGTCTTGTATTGTAATAGGCTAGTCGGGTTTAATGGGCTTGGATTGTAATCTAATATTGTCCGTGTTTCAGGCTTTAAGCCCAAGTTTAGCCAAGCTCGACCCAAGTTAATAAGCCCATACGCCTACGAGAAGGCATGGGTATAAATAGAACCCTCTGCTTACATGGAGAGGGTATTAGTTGCATTTGTTTCATTTTGTAACTCATCATTTCTCTCTAAATATAATCTTCCATCTTTGTTTCTCTCTCTACTTTCTCTCTCTACATTCTAGCTTATTTTCTACTCATTTTTGCTTATTGGTAGAGCTTATTGATTGTGTTATGGATTAAAAATATGGGATAACAAAAGCATTACAAAGATTTGTAAGATTCTATTAAAATTACAAGATCTAAGACTATAGAACAGACAACTTCTTTGCTTGCTAATAATGCTGATTTAAAAGCTCAGGTTCAGGAAAAGGTTTTTGCAATTGCTGCTTTAAAAAATGACTTAAGGAAGTTAAAAGGAAATAGTGTAGATACTAAGTTTGCTAAAACATCAGTCTTGGGGAAACCTGTGTTACAATCACTAAGAAACCAGTCAGTTGTTAGACAACCGAATGCGTTTAAATCTAAAAGGTCTCAATTGTCAAAACCATAGTTTGCCTCCTAAGTTGATGTGAATAACAATTTGTCAAAACCAGTCACTCAACATTATTTGCCTAAGAAAACAGAATCCGCCTTTGCAAAAACTGATCATATGATTGCATCTAGCTCATCTAGGAATACTTATAAGAACATGCCAAGATTTAGTTTAAATGACATGGTTCATAATCACTATCTAGATGAAGCTAAGAAAAAGATACAAGAAATAGATAGGAACTCGGAAACTAGTGTGATGCCTTTTGCTAGATTTCAATGAACTGCTGATGATAGCAAACCAAAACCTAGGAGCAAAAATTAAACACCTAGGAGTTTGCTTGTATCTAAGAGTAGTTGCGTAACAATAATGGCTGTGCCCAAAGTAGATCACTCTAAGTGTTCAAGTTCTTTCTCAGATTCCAAAAACTTTGTTTGTTCTACATGTCATAAGTGCGTCTTTACTGCAAATCATGATGCTTGTATAACAAAACTCCTGAAGGAAGTGAATTCACGTGCTAAGATTCAATCTTAAAAGACCAAAAACAGTAACAAACCCATAGATCAAAAAAGTCATACTCAAACACCTGGTAGGCAGATTTTTACAAGACATAGGTTTTATCCTAATAAGACTTCCGTTGTATATGAGAAAACATCTCCTAGATCTGATCTTAGGTGGAAACCCACGGGTAAAATTTTCAAATATGTTGATCTTAGGTGGATTCCTACAGGAAAGACATTCGACTCTTGCACGGGCAAGGTTGACAGTGAACTCACACATGGTTCCAATGTAGATACCCCTAATATTCATGTATAAAAACAAACTCTGGATTTAAGTGCATGTACATCACTCAATGGTCAAAAGCAACAAAGAATTGACTTAAGTGCAGGTGCATTATACAATGTAAAGCAGGAAAATCTCCGAGTGTGGTTGCTGAAAAGGCTAATATCTAAGAAACCATTATCACAATGGATTCACAAATGATGAATTTACAACGACATTTGAACACAACAGTTCAAGCCTCGAACCTCAATGTCAAACGACGTTTGAACACAACAGTTCAAGCCTCGAACCTCAATGTCAAATGACGTTTGATCACAACAGATCAAGCCTCGAACCTTAATGTCAAATGACGTTTGCTATTCGGTCCTTTGTTCGACGAATATTTCAATGGAGAAAATCAAGTTGTTTTAAAGTCTTCCGCTGTCACTACTACTGATGCATCAAATAAACGTCAACAACAACCTGATTCAACTTCATCCACTTCAACTCGCTTACAACTTGTCATGCTTAATGGAAACTTTGATTTGTATTATTTTTATTATTCTTATTTTTTATTTATAAAAAATATTTTGAAAGAAAATCAGAAAAAATATAAAACACTGAAAAACATAATATAAAATCAGAAAAATTTAAAAATACTCCAAAAAGCAATCTTCTCAGACATGTCTCTTGGATTCATAACATTTACGTACCTATGAAAATGTTGATTCAACATCAATCACTAGGCGTGTAATTGAAGTTCGTGCAGAGGGAGTTTCTAAATGATTCGGCTTTCAAAACATGTCATTTCTAAATTTTTCTCTATGACTTATGTACATTTCAGTGCATAACTCGGTCTCGAATGTAACAGGGAAGTGTACGCTTCAGTGCGCTTACTCTAAAATAGAAGAGAAGTCTTCTATCATGTTTTTAAAATCGTTGAACACAATTTTTCAAAAAGAACTTTCAATGTCAAAATTGTCTACAATATAATTTGTGGTATTTTTCCATAAAAAGTGGTATTTGTTAAAATTGTGTGTTCAACACTCCCTTCCTCGAATAATTTTCAAAGAATTGTAGTTCGTAGAATGTCATTTTATGTGAATCAATTTCTGAGGGGGAGCTTTTTAAAACAAAGCCTTTTAATGTGTTGGATACATCACATAAATGTCAATTTTATGTATCCAAACACATCTTGTGAAATTAAAATGTGGAAACTTATAATGTCAATTATTAATATACATTGTTCACTAAGGCATCTCACTCCGTCTTCAACATTTTGGGTTTTGTACATATCAATTTTTCATTCAATGTCAAAGTTTTAATAAATACAGTATCCCCACATATATTGTTGAAGGTGAGACTGTTGGAATCGATCATGCAATATCGTGGTTTTGTTTCTCCCCATGGAATTTTTCATGTCAAATTTTAATCAATTGGTATTTCAAATACTAAGTGTTTTATTATTTAAAATAAGGGAGAAAATGTGATTAAAATATGATATTGAAGAATGTGATCTTTATGATCTAAAGTGCAGTCTTTCTTCATGGCTAAACAATTTAGAATCTCGCTGCACATGTGTAGGGGGAGTATTTAAAATATACAATGGTCAGAAAATGGTTTTATGGTGGCGCTCTCTTATACCCAACAACTATTAATTCGCGACGATTTCTGAAGTCATAAGGTGGTTAGGTTAGGTATAAGTCCTATGATCCAACCAGAACGGAGGGATCTACCCAAGGACACTCCATAGTTAGAAATAGCAGTCCTTAGTATGATTGGAGTGAATGAGTTAAAAGGGAAGAAAAAATGCCGACTAAGATGAGCTAACACTAGAATAATCCAACAAGGTAGTTAGTAATGACGTTTCTTGGTATGCATTGTGGGGTTGGACGTATGAAAAAAGAAATGTATGGATAAAGGGTGAAATGAAAGAAAGCCTCCTTACCTCCTTAGGAGATACTCGGGTCAATACATAATCTATCAAAATCACAAAGATGATTGTTGATATTAAAGACGACATCATGGACCCAGTGATGCAATGCACAACCCTTCCCAGCCATTCGGGTTTCTCTCAAAAGAAACTTGTCTCATTTGTCACGGAGATACATACGTTATCTATTGACATCTCACTCCGAGATTGTTGATATTGAATAGGTGGCAGTCTGCTCCAGCCTCCGATTACTAAAACCAAAGTGCACAAATCGAGTCTAGAGCCAAGAAGAGATCAAATTATAAATCTCATTAGGACACAATGTCAAAAATACACTTGCTGAACATCATAAAGTTCACAAGTTGTAACAAAGAGTCCTACGCATTATCCTTGAGATCTTGCCAGAACATTTGAGTGATACTTAAGTATACACCGTGAAGATGGAAATCCTGCTTGAGCCAACATCAAACAAGCTCTTGGTAGGTGACTTGCAAGATTCTATATGAATCAAGCTTGTGCTAACTGGATATCGATTTTGGTCCAGTAAATGAATTGACGACTTAATCAGAAAGATAGTAACTATTTGATTCACTCTTACCGTGTTGTCTGCTTTGAGACATTCCGGTAATGAGAACTAGCAAGCATGGTGAATCTAATACATCTGTGTTAGAAGATCCTACGCTTTGAGCTGGAAACCCTGTCAAGGAGATTCTTTGAATCTACCTGATCACAGGTATAGTATTTATACTATAAAATGGGAAACCGGAGGTTAATGCTACCGAATCAAGATGAATTGACAATGCCATGATTCATCTTCTTATTGCTAACTGTTTTATTTCAGGTAAGACGTCGGTTGTTGCAGATCGATTCCAAGCGAAGTCGGATTCATAAACCACATACTCATACTCAAGCTTTCAAAGTCAATCATTTCAAGTCAGATAGTTGATTCTATTTCTCCCACCATCAAAGAGCCCCTCAAAGCAAAATAAAGAATCAACAATTGGGGAGATGCCTTGACTTATTCTCACATATGTCAAGCTAGAATGTTTATCAGTATGAGCATGTGGTCAGAGCACAAGTTGATCAAGTAAGTCATATTCAAATGATTTCATGTCAAAGGAGATATGCAAGATAACAATCTCAAGATCTCAAAGTCAAAACATTAAAGGCTCAAAAAAACCAAGATCACAAAGCATGAATGAACAAATATGCCGTTACAAACAAGACAGACCAAAACATAGGCAAAGCATAAACGTCAAAAGTCATTTCTTCAAACGTCATCGGTGATACGGAGGAGGTTTGAAGAAAGAGACCTCAACATGGGGAGTAATGTTAGCCTTTATTATATTAAGCAAACAAGAATGGTATCGGTTAAGTCTTCACCAACCAAAGTCAAACTAGGTTCTTGTATTGTAAAGAGGCTAGTCGGGTGCACGGGCTTTCTTTTTCTCGTTCCGAGGTTGTCTCACGAATCTACCTCTTCTCTTAAAGAACTTCTTGAAGTCTCTAACCGCCATGGCGTATTCTTCATCTTCACTTCCAGATGTCGAACACTCCTCATCACTAGATTCTTTCTTAGCCTTTAAAGCAAGAGATTTTCTTTCTCCCTTAGCTTTGACTATTTCAGAATCTTTCTTGATGATCATCTCTTGAACTTTGAGATTCCCGATGAGTTCATCAAGTGACAGTGATGTTAGGTCTTTCGACTTTTCAATCGCCATGACCTTTGCTCTTCATTTAGGATGTAGTGCCCTAAGAAACTTTCTAATATAGTTCTTGCTAGAATAACCTTCATCAAGAGCTTTTAGACTAGTAATGATAGTATTAAATCTAACAAAAACACTATCTATAGATTCGTCTTTAGAAATGATGAATTGTTCATATTGTTGTATCAAAAGGTCAATCTTGTTATCTTTGACTTGGTTATTACCTTGATGGGTGATTAACAAAGTTTTCCAAATTTCTTTTTCCGTATTACACATAAAAATTCTTTCATATTCTTTTATTGGCAAAGCATTGTAAATAACCATTTAGCTTTGTTATTTTTCGCAAGCTTCTTTTTAAGATCGTCACTTTATTTTTCAAAAGGGATAACCTCATATAATTTGGTTTCCGTATTTTGTTGAATAGGTTGAAAATCACCGTTAGTAATAACATCAAGATCTTTTGATTTAACATATGTCTCGAATCTATTTTTATAGTAAATAAAACTGCCACTTTTAAAAAGTGGTGGTCTTTGCACGGATTGCCCTTTTAGATATTTGTCGGAATCCATAGATCGATCCAAGCTTTAAAATACAATATATTTTAAAAATTGATATGTGTTTATTCACATATCATTTTTTTGTATTAAAACGAGATTTATCGACCAAAAATACACGAAAAATGCATTGTATATGTGTGTATTGTGAATTGTGATGTGCAGGTATCGGAGATATCAAAAATGGACAAAAACGATGCCAAATCGGACAAAACCGAGCACGAGATTAGAAGAGCGTGAGAAATCGAAGCCGAAGGCGTATTCATTTTTAATGGGCCAACCCGTAACCCGTTTAACGGGCCGAGTTAGCCCATTAACATTTGAATGTTATAAATTCCAAGTCCAAAATCATAAGCCTAATAAAGTCCAAATCCAATTCCTTATTTATTCCAAACAGGACCAAGTTATAGTCATAAGCCCAATCCCATACCCGGTCCAAAGTCAAAATATTAAAAACCCTTGGTCAACTATTACTGTTTATCCTCCTCCCTCCTAATTTTTTTTTCACTGAAACGTAATGTACGGGTAAAAAAACCATTCCTTCACATGCTCTTCTCTTCTAGGAGGCCAAATCCTGACACCTATGACACTCATTCGGGCCACGCTGGCAATCCCCTCTCATTTGATTGGTGGAAAGGACGTGTACGTGATCTAACGCTTAAAAAGATGGGATTTGAAGATGAATTTTGATCAAGGGCTAAGGATTGAAGATGGGGACGCTCCTAAAGACCTAGAAGCTTCACTTCCAGCCTATAAATACCCACAAATATCACACAATGTATTTTTATCTAGGGTAGTATAGTTTAGGAGTAGTGTAGATTAATTCCAGCTTATTTTATGCTTATTTTTCATGTATTTTTCTTAAATTCAAGCTCTATACTCTTTTTTATAAATTAATAAAAGTAATTTTTACTTTACATTATCCCGTTTCACTTTTACTCATTCACTCAAAATCATATAAGCTGTTCTATAAGATGTTATAAGTTGTTTTAGTATCAAATTAGTGTTTACTTGTACAAATAAGCTTCCCAAGCTTATTTGTACAAGCTGTTCAAATTATACAACAAATTGGTTAAGCATTGTGGTTTTGAGCTTTTTGGATTATAAGCCAGAAATGGAAGGGCTTATAGGTTTTACCAGCTTGTTCCTAACAAGCTAGAGCTTGTAGATAAGCTCTAAGAGCACTTATATGTCCTTGTTTGAGCAAAGGATAAGGTACTTTCTCTTTTACTTTATTTCTAGCTTAATATCTGTTTAGCTTATCAAACTGCTTATTATTTGCTTATTTTAGTTTGTTTGTGCTTATTATGTCTTGAGATAGCTTAATATGTTAGTTTATAGCTTAGTTTTAGTTTGATTAGAGCTTATTTGATTCTGTCAATCTTATTAGTTAAAATAGCTTATTAGTGAGATTTATAAAAAAATAGGCTTAAGGGGTAGTTTTTGTGTCCAAAACTTAGTTTCTTATGCATCAATATGAATCTGTTTTAAGACTTTAGATTTTGAGGTTGCTTTTTAGAGTAATTTAGCTGAAAATCAAGTGTTATCAAGTGTTGCTAGTTGTGGTTATTGCTTATATTAGTCTGATATTGCAGATCAAAATGTGGTCACAATCTAGCTTAGACTTGATTAATTTTGATTGCAATTTGCTTATTGGAGTCTGGACTTCATCTGTTTTAAAATTTTAGTGTGTCAAAAGTAGTTTTAAGTCTTAAATTGTAGTTTCAAGTTTTGATTTCAAAAATCCAAAAAAACAAAAAATAGAGTAAACTGTCATTTTGATTTTGTCTTTTCTAGCTTATCTCTTTACTTATTTACTTAATTCTAGTTTTTAAATGTTCTTAGAGTCAAGGTCTTTATCTGTTTTAAGCTTTTAGTCTTTAATTTTGCTTATTAAGTCTTAAATTTTTAGCTATAATTTGTCACTTCATTTTCAATGAGCCAAAAACAAGTAGAGTAGTCTGTCATTTTCATTTTACTTTTCTAGCTTCTTCCCTGATCTTACTAGCTTAAATCCAGCTTATTTATGTACTTTGAGTCTAAATCTCAATCTGTTTTCACTTGTACATATTCCTTTGGCTATTTAGTTCATTATATTAGCTTAAAAAGTTGGTAATTGTCCCTTGAATTCTGTCTTTTAGTCCACTGTCTCAAAGCCATTTTAAGGTCTTTTAGCTTATTAAGTTTGCTTTCTTTTAGTTTATTTTAGCATATTAAGTCTAAGTGAGGTTCTGTTTGCAGCTTATTAGTTATCCTTTTGCTTATTAAGTCTCATAAAAGTCCAAACAGTTAGTTATATGTCAAAAGTCTTAATAATGTCTTTGTGCTCTTTTGGTGCTTTTCAGCTTATTTGATTTGCTCATTTCTAGTCTTAAGTGCTTATTGGGTCCAGGGGTAAGTCTGTTTCTAGCTTATTAAGTTTTCAATTAGCTTATTGAGTCTAAAAGCTAAAACAGTTTTGCTAAAAAAACCAAAGACTTAAAAAAGCCAATATGTCTCTTTTATTTGTGCTTAATTCTAGCTTATTAATAAGTTTTAGTAAAAAGTTCTTTATTTAAGTTTCTTATTTTAGCTTAATCTTTAGCTTTTTCAAAAAGAAAAGAAAAAAAATGTTTTCTAAAAAGGGACAGTCACAGGACTCGAACCTGTGACCTCCCATTCACAACACACACTCCTTACCAATGCGTCCTTGGGTCTTTTTCATCATACCTCTACACCATTTAATTCTTATGAGTTCTTTAGTTTTTAGCTTATTAGCTTATTCTAATTTTTCACAGCTTATTGGCTTTAGCTTTTTGAACCATTTTTCTTTATAAACTTTAGGAATTCCATCTAGTATTTTTATAATTTTTCTTAAATTTTTAGGAACAAGTTTAGTATTTTTAATTTAATTTTTAGAATTAATTAGTTTAAAAAAATAGTTTTAATTAGTTTAAAAATCCAAAAAAATAATTTCTGTTTTTCAAAAATTAGTTTAATACATTTTAGTTTAGAAATTTGCATTTTGAGTTTTAAGAGTTTTATTTTGTCATTTTTGGTTAATAAGTTGTTTTTAGTTATTAATTGTTTTTCTTAAAAGTCATTAGAATTTTAATTGCCTCTATTTTTTTAGGTTAGCGTGCCTTTATGTGCTTTCACTTTGCGTTATTAGATTTAGAAATCAAATCCAAAATTTAAATGACAATCAAGCTCGATTTACAACATGAACGTAGAATTTCCATTCACCTCTCACCGAGGAGAACGATGCCCGTGTTGATTACTTATTGTTCTTTCCTAAGAATAATTTGTATGATACTTTGCTTATGTATATGTATTTTATTATATATTATTGAGGGTTATTGTTTGATACGTATCTTAACGATATCATAAAAATCTTGAGTGACTTGGCTTCTGATTACACTTGTGGAAAAATAGAAAGGGGGGGGGGGGGGGGGGGGAAGGGGCCCCTTGATAGGTTGAAATAGTTTACAGGTTCGTTTTACATTTAAAAGTTTGCTTTCAAAATACTTAGATTCGAGTTGTATGTTCTATCAATCACTATTTGAATAACAATGTGAATATCTAAACTTATACTAAAATTAAACAATCACATACAATATAGAAAGAGATGAGAGAAGAGACAATCATCACAAGACCCAAAATTTATAGTGGTTCAGTCCGAAGCTCTTCTTCGCCCTATCCATCCCCGATATCTACTCGAGGATTTCACTTGTCAACAGCTCCTTCAGGCGGAGAAAAACGGTTTACACGGCGCTACGTTATTTTTCGGACATAAGTCTAATTGTCGGTCCTAATCTTAGCTAGAACTATCTTACCACCTTCACAAAAATCACTTATACAATCATCTGGATCTAACTTATAGAATTAACACAATCCGAGTCACACAATTACACAAGATTACAATAGAGATTTGATACTTAGAAGAAAAGAGGAGAGATCACTAAATAACAATTCGTTTCTTGACGAATACGAATGTTCTTCTCTTGCACTTGATAGAGAAGAGAGATGAGAAGAAGAGATTAGATCACTTGAAACAAGATCAAACAATGTTAGTGATCAAGAGATTTAGTGAGAGAAAAAAGGTTTTTAGAGAGAGAAAGAAGACTGGAAAAATTCGTGCAAAGAGGTGTCTTTTTCTGCCAGAAATAGTGCAGTATTTATAGACATCAATCCCAACGGTCATCTGCTGGCGGTCCCGGCGGTCCTAGATATATCTGGGGGCCGCCAGACCTATAAGGGGGCTGCCCAGTAGACTCCGCTCTTGTTTTTGTCTTTTTGTGAGGAATGTTGTATCTGGTATGGAAGCTTCCATTTTGGGGGGAAAATTTGAATTTCAAATTTAAGTTTTAAATAAAACTTTTCTTTTAATTAGAAAATATTTTGTATATTTATTTTTGTGAAAATACTTTTATAAAAATGTGATGGTTAAGAAAAAATATTTGTTTGATCACTAATCATGCTTAATGATTTGTTTGTCCCTACATTAAGTGATCACTAATCTTAGAAATAGAACTTTACGATTAATAATTTGGTAAACGTTTATTTTTATCGTAAACGTTTTTACATTTTGTTATTATCAAAACATTGAGAAGTCGAAAAATATAAATAACGTTTTTAGGCATTATTTGTATTAACATTTTTTATATATAAAATTATAAAATTTTGAAACTATCTGCCTGATTTGGCCGATTTACCCGATTTTTGTCTGATTTGACCAATTTATGTCTTAGCCGATTTCTATCCGTAATCGGTTGGCCAATTTAGCCGTTTTTTGTCCGAATTGATCGATTTATGCTCGATTTTGCCAATTTTTATTTGATTAATCGGTATGTTGACCAATTTTTTACCAAACCGATAAGTAAAAATCAGAATGGTTAATCTCCGCCTATCGTCTACGCGCTGATTAATCGACCGCCTAGGATTTTTGCAACACTGATAAAATATTGTAAAGGTTTCATTGGCCTTTAACAAGCTCCAGAGAAGAAAACCAATTTTAAATACTTCTTAACTTTTAATTTGCAAATGCGGTTTCATATTCACATTTTTCAAAGGAGGTGATTTGCATACTTTTAATTTTGATTGGGACACTCATTGTACAAGCAGATAAAGCACTGTGTTAACTCTAGTACAACTATGTAATGCACATATGAGAGTGTCCCAATCAATTTTTTGAGTGTGCAAATCGATTCCCTTCTTCAAAGAATGCAAAATTGGTAGAGTTCTTTGGTGCATGTACTTTTCGAATTGACTCGAAAATGTATTCATTGTCTCATTATTACAAACATGTTGGAATTAGTAGACATTAAGATCATATTAACTATTAATAAATACGAGCACGCAGCAGAAGACTAGCACGTAAGATCATTCACATAGTCATATAAATTAACATAATAATAATAAAATAAAAGCATACCTTTTAGCAAATCTTGAATTAATAAATCAAGAACAATATAAGATCAAAGTATGATCTCTCTTTGGATTCGTACACACGTTTGTTAGCGATTCAATTAGAATGCTAGTTCTTTTATAAACAATAAGCAAAACAACTTACTTTAAGTTGATTAATCAAATTGGTTTTCCCACTTGGTTGGGTGTAGCCGATTGACTCAACACGAGAGAAGGGAAAGAGAAAAGAAGTTTTGCTTTTAGGGTTTCACAGAAAGATGTATCAAAACAATGAGCCTTGATTTGTTTATATAGGCATAAAGAATTTGTTATAAGGAAACAAATTCCCACCTCCTCTTGTTGAGGTATAACCGGCCCCAAACACAAGCCCACAACCCAAGCCAAAACTTCCCTTTTCTCATTATTTAACATTAAGTCCTTTATGTTAACATTTAACGACCGTTAAATAAATTCCGTTAAGTAACTAATTAATTAACGACCGTTATCTTATTATTTACACAATTAATATAAATTAATTAATATAAATTAATTAATTATATTTATTGAATCCAAACGCTATCGTGTGCGTCTCCAAAGGCCCGAGTCGCATTCCGGACATATATTATTTACGTGTACATTCTTTCAGCTCCCACTTGGACATGTAACATAATATAATATAATAACATTGGTTAGCGTCTAGCAACACGCCAATGCTCCCGGATACTCTCGAGTGTAGTTTCCCAAAATACATTTAAATGATTATTCATTTACAATCCCTTTGTTTCTCAAATGCCATGCTAAAATAGATATGGATCATAGTCATTCTATTTAAACAATTTTGTTTCTCGTGTTTCATAATTAAATCAAGATTACCAATCTAATCGGGACAAATCCAGATTACCATTGGGTCTGGCCAGACACACATCTGATTAATTAAGCGAGGGGCCCAGTAGCATTATTATTTCAATCCAGTTGAATGAACAAATTCTATCTTGACTACAAGTATCTTATCATATATTTCTGAATACTTATGAATATAGTCTTTATGGCTACCTTGTTACGGGTAGTTTTAGAAGTATATCAAAAAGTACCATCCACATACATAAAACTAACTTGCATCTCAAGTCTAAGGATTTAGTAACGTAAATCATTTACAAGTTTCACTTGATGACGACGATCCATAAAGTGAGTGACTTGCGTTGGAGAAGTCCGACATGCAAATCTATTGAATATCGTGTGAGATGGAGAACCGTTCTTTAAATATTCTACGAATATAACCAAACACTCAAATATGTCTTAATTCAATTATATTCCCATATAATTGATCGACATAGACTATTTAGAATAACATTTTATTCATGGATTAAACATGCAAAAATAGGACCAATAATTATAATGAAAACGAATCATATCAAATACTTCAATTCATAAAATAACATTGTTTAACAATATCCTTTATCCAAATACTAAAATACAGATTACATGAAACTACTAGCAGGACGAAGACCCATGCTTCTAGCATGTCGAGTAAGCTTAGGACCGGCTAAGGCTTTCGTAAACGGATCAGCTAGATTTTCATCTGTATGAACTTTAACAATATCAATTTCGCCAGTTTTAATGCACTCACGAACATAATGATATTTTCTTTGAAAGTGTCTGGCGCCTTTCTGAATTCCTGATTCTTTGGCTATGATAATTGCAGCAGAATTGTCACAATTCATCTTTATCGGATAGTCATTTGAAGGAACTACGCCAAGTTCATCAATAAACTTCCTTATCCAAACAGCTTCTTTTGCAGCTTCAGAAGCAGCTATATATTCAGCTTCTGTGGCATGTTGTGCAGTAGTACTTTGTTTGGAGCTTTTCCATACAACTGCGCCCCCATTCAAAACGAAGACATACCCAGTTTGAGATTTCGTGTCATCTCTATCGGTCTCGAATCCAGCATCACAATAACATTTAACTTGCAGTTCTGCTTCAGGATTACCACCATACACCAAAAACGTGTCTTTAGTATTTCTTAAATACTTAAGAATATTTTTCACAGCAGTCCAGTGAGCTTCACCAGGATTCTGTTGAAATCGGCTTGTGATGTTTTGCGCGAACGCCACATCAGGTCTTGTGCACCTCACAGCATACATAATGGATCCTACAGCCGAAGCATAAGGAACATTTTGCATACGCTTCATCTCTGCAGATGTTGTAGCACATTGAGATTTATTTAAATGAAGATCAACTTGCATTGGAATGGAACCACGTTTTGAATTATCCATTCTATATCTCTTAAGGATTTTGTCAAGATAAGCATTTTGACTTAATCCAATCAACCGCCTTGATCTATCTCTATAGATTTTTATTCCAAGAATAAACGCCGCTTCTCCTAAATCTTTCATAGAAAAACACTTACCAAGATAGTCCTTAACTTCTTGAAGACTTGGTATATGATTTCCCATTAATATTATGTCATCAACATATAAGATTAGGAAAATAACGTTACTCCCACTAGCCTTTTGATATACACATGGCTCATCAAGATTTTGATGAAAACCAAACTTTTTGATTTCCTCATCAAATCTCTTATTCCAGCTCCTAGATGCTTGCTTAAGTCCATAAATGGATCTTTGAAGCTTACATACTTTACTGGGATGATTAGGATCAATAAAACCTTCAGGTTGTTCCATATAGATTTCTTCTTCTAAGAAACCATTCAAGAACGCGGTTTTAACGTCCATTTGCCAAATCTCATAGTCATAGTACGCCGCTATAGCTATGAGAATTCTAATAGCTCTTATGTCGGCAACAGGTGAAAATGTTTCCTCATAGTCAACACCATAAGTTTGAGTGAAACCCTTTGCAACAAGTCGAGCTTTATAAATGTATACCTTGCCATCCATATCTGTCTTCTTCTTGTAGATCCACTTACTTTTAACAACTTTTGCATTTGGTGGAAGCACTACAAGTTTCCAGACTTTATTATCATTCATGGATTGCATTTCCTCGTTTATAGCAACAAGCCACTTTTCGAATTCAGGGTCCGATAAAGCTGCTTTATAATTAACAGGTTCATTAAAATCCCCTAAACTGTGCTCTTTAACTTCAATATTGAAGGACAGTCGATCTAGATCGATCTCTACATTTAGACACAATCGATTAGGAGCTTTATGTGCCCTTACAGATCTACGAACGAGAACAACATCCTCTTTTTGAGAGATAATCGGGGCAAGACTTTCTTCCTCAATAGGATGTTTGCTAGTGTTTTCAGAAGGTAAAATATCTTCATCATCTAATTCTACGTTTCTCCCACTCTCTTTTTGAAGTATGAAATCCTTTTCCAAGAAATCTGCATACCTCTCAACAACTATTTTTTTTTCTAGGTGGGTAGTAGAAATAGTAACCCTTAGTTTCCTTAGGGTATCCTACGAAGACACACTTAACAGATCTTTGTTGAAGTTTATCAAGCGTGTAACGTTTCACATATGCCTCACATCCCCAGACCTTTAAGTAAGAAAAGTTAGGAGCTTTTCCATGCCATAGTTCATACGGATTCTTGTTTACCTTCTTGGTTGGAACCATATTATATTGAGGAATAGCTGGCAACAGACTCTAGAGCAAAATCCCAAAAGGATAACGCAAAGTTGCGTAAGACTCATCATACGATCGAACCATATATTAACAAGGTACAATTACGCCTCTCAGACACACCATTATAGTTTGGCTGTAAGGAGGTGTAACGCTGTTGAACAATTCCATAACCTATAGATAGTCTTAAATCCTTGACTAGTTATATATTCACCATCATTATCTGAATCGTATGGCCTTAATAGTCTCCGCGAGTTGATTTTCCAACTTCATTCTTAAAATACCTTAAATGTTTCAAAAGCCTTTCATGTTTATGCTTAATAAATAAACATAACCATAAACGACTATAATCATCCCAAAAAGGTAATGAAGTAACTAGCACCTTTCTTTGACACATGTCTAAGTGGACCATAAACCATCATATGAATTAAAACCCAATAAACAATCCATTAAACTTCTCAGTTTTATGTGAAAAAGGTTTACTTGGTCATCATAACCTAGATATACAGATACGCATTGAACAAGACGGTTCTATTACGCGTAGGTTTTAAAAGTCCATCATGTTGCAACTTTTCAATAACGTTTCTTGTTTATATGTCAAGACGACACTTGCCAAAGATAAGAATAATCCAAAATAGGTTTGGTTCTCCTTATTGCTAATAGAATATATTGATTATACGATTGGTAAAGTAAGAATCACGCATATCAATTTCATAAATAAACCAGTACAAGTAAATAGCTTTAAAATAAATCAATATTATTCATTTGAAACTGATAATCCCAAAATCCGTAAACCATTGGGTAAAGACCCTTATAACCAAATGAGAACCTGAAACAACACCCCTAGTAATAGAAGGTGCATAAAGACAATTGCCTAAAACAATAATTAAACCATTTGGTATAACTAAAGGAAAAAAACTTCCAATAGCTTCCACTTCCGGCGCGCAGAAACACCATTTTGCCCACGTACATGTAGAGCTACCACACTAGCCTTCAGCTTCTGTTGTTCCTCTAATGTCCCTTTTTGAATGTTTTACAAATGTGAGTACTACAACCAGTTTCATACACCCATGAATTTTTAGGAAATGCAA
Source organism: Tanacetum coccineum (assembly GCA_026074375.1). Lineage (NCBI taxonomy): Eukaryota > Viridiplantae > Streptophyta > Magnoliopsida > Asterales > Asteraceae > Tanacetum > Tanacetum coccineum. Next base: position 16,010 of record BQNB010081126.1, read on the forward strand.
ATAATTCAATAGTATAAATACCTGAAGAAGTGGATGCAACATTTTGACCTCCAGTTTTCTTCTTTTTCATCAACTCAGCTAGATACAAAGGACATTTCCTTTTCCAATGTCCTTCCTCTTTGCAGTGGTGACATTTTCCATCTTTTGCCGGACGCTCTTTCTTGTAAGGTTGAGGCTTTTTGGGTTTAGTAGGATAAGAGTTTTTAAGACCCTTACCTTTCTCTTTCCCTTTAGCCTTACCTTGCGGTTTATTCTTCTGGACTCTACCACTTTGAATCGCCATCACATGTGGTGTAGAGGAAGCACCAACAATTTGCTGCTTGTTCCTCTTAATGCTTTTCTCAAATTCATCAGTCAATGAATGCACTTCCACCTTATTGTCTCTCCTTTGATTGCATAGTGTAATTTGCAAATAATCTTGAAATTCCTTGAAAGTGAATTCCAAGATAAAACTGATAGACACTTAAACAGGAAAAGCATAGTTGAGTGTAAGCCAATTGATCCCATAGCTTATTCATCAATAGAACATGATCGCTAACGGATTCCTCAGCCTCTTACATGAATGGAACATGTTTACCAACTCTTAGCGTTCAACACCCGAAGGTTTTCCATACATCTTTTGGAGCTCAGTAATCATCTCTTGAGGAGATTTGTTTTCAAATTGCTGATAAGAGTTTGGAGACCATAGTTTCCAAGCATCAAAACAAGCCAACTTTATTGGACGATCAAAAAGACATTCCAATCAGCAGAGCTTGATTAATCACACTTGCGGAGGTGCAGTTGGCAAGGGTGTTTCAAAAAACATCCTGAATTAATCATGTACGCACAAACAAGTTATGAGCGGCTACGCAACCACTCATTTAAATTGGTCCAGTAAGTTGATGCTTCTCAAGCATTAGACCTGAAAGCCGAACTATTTGTTTTGGTTTGGGCATTGTTGAGTGCCATCTACAAATAAACAAAAAGTTCAACATTAGTATTTCACAATAATACTTTCTTTAAAGAAAATTAAATAACCCATGCTATATAAAAGTAAAAGCATTCAATTTTTTCGATAAAGCCAAGGATCCACCTTGACATAATCCACACCAACCCGCATCAGTGATCTGCTAGCGTGATGAATTATTCAAAGGGAATTAACGTTAATAAATGGCATCCAATTCAACTCCTACATTATGGGAACTTCTACTTTATGAAATCACATGTGAACATTCAAACTTGAAAAAGTGAGCTGTTTACTCCCATCATAGGCCACGAGTTATGGTCTTCACCTATCTTATTAACTTGATTAAGACGGTTCCAAACAACAAAAACCTGTGATATATAGCACTTAACGTCATCACACTAATAAGTGTAATATATCAACCTTGGGTTACAAAAAACCGATGAATAGGTCCTTACTAACCATGGAAGAGAAATGCAATGTTTTTCTAGTTAGATGGCAAAAAGACTTTGGTTATTTAAAGGTATCAGTGATTTTTTTTTTCCGTGTCAAAACCATGTATAAAGAGCGATGCATCTCTTTTTGTGATCATGAATTATATAAAACTATAATTTATAAAAAAACACCATTATGACTATAAATTGCTAGACTAATCATGAAATTTTATATCGGAAATGTAAGCCAATCCACATTTGACTTTTTGATTATATAATTCCCATAATAAATATCATTTCGATATTCAATAGTCATGTTTTATATTTGTTTTTTTTCGAAAACCCTTTGCTTTGATGTACAAATACATAACCATTTATCAAAAGCAAACAAAAAAACATAAATAACTTAAAACATATATCCGATTAACGACATTTAATCACATACCACATGCCATAACCAATTTGATGATAACCTAAAGTCTATTGATTTAAATTAAAAACACATAGCATAAAAAACTGTCGAAACAATTTAAATATTACTTCAGGTCACGTAGAGTGTAGAGCTAGAGTCTTCTCGAGCCTTAGCTCAAAACTACAAAGTTGTAGATCTACAAGTCGTGGACCACCCACAAAAATTTCAAATTTTTTCGATATCGGATGAATTTATTATGAATTTTTTTACTAACAGGTGTCATAACACTTACGAAAAACGTAAAATTCAACTAATACACATCAAGATCCGATTTTTATCATCAATTATGCATGTTTAACACTTAACAATTATTATACATTCATATATCATATATCACATGTCATCATCCATGGTAAACTTGCAAGATTCACCATGGATCTCATCAAATTAACATTTAATAAAGCGAGAAGATTCATATTAACAATTAATACATACCGATTATTAACAATTAATCTACGATATCCATCAAATAAAAATTGCATACATCTTAGGGTTTTGTCTAATTAATTTTATTAACCCTAATTAGGGTTTATGAACACAAGATCATCAAATAAAAATTAAGACAACATCAAAACCTAGCAATTTTTAACGTTCTTGATAACAATTATGTAATTTATAGATCTATATGACCGGCTCTTGACGCCACTGTTGGAATTAGTAGACATTAAGATCATATTAACTATTAATAAATACGAGCACGCAGCGGAAGACTAGCACGTAAGATCATTCACATAGTCATATAAATTAACATAATAATAATAAAAGAAAAGCGTACCTTTTAGCAAATCTTGAATTAATAAATCAAGAACAATATAAGATCAAAGTATGATCTCTCTTTGGATTCGTACACACGTTTGTTAGCGATTCAATTAGAATGCTAGTTCTTTTATAAACAATAAGCAAAACAACTTACTTTAAGTTGATTAATCAAATCGGTTTTCCCACTTGGTTGGGTGTAGCCGATTGACTCAACAAGAGAGAAGGGGAAGAGAAAATAAGTTTTGCTTTTAGGGTTTCACCAAAAGATATATCAAAACAATGAACTTTGATTTGTTTATATAGGCATAAAGAATTTGTTATAAGGAAACAAATTCCCACCTCCTCTTGTTGAGGTATAACCGGCCCCAAACACAAGCCCATAACCCAAGTCAAAACTTCCCTTTTCTCATTATTTAACATTAAGTCTTTTATGTTAACATTTAACGACCGTTAAATAAATTCCGTTAAGTAACTAATTAATTAACGACCGTTATCTTATTATTTACACAATTAATATAAATTAATTAATATAAATTAATTAATTATATTTATTGAATCCAAACGTTATCGTGTGCGTCTCCAAAAGCCCGAGTCGCATTCCGAACATATATTATTTAGGTGTACATTCTTTCAAAACAAATGTACATTCATATTAGATAGATAAGTTGATATGAATGATGTAATTATTGAATTTTGACTTTTCTTACATATTATTTCTATATAAATATTGTCACAAATTTACGATCAATATCGGACCTCTTGGACATGAAATTTAGAGTACATAAATGAATACCCAAATGATTTTTAATGTTTTGTGATGTATACAAAATATACAAAATTATTATATCAGTACATATATTGATTACAGATAATTGTCTAACTACTTTATACAACTTTGATGAAAACCTATTTTTTCATCCTCTTGCAACGTAGGTTACATTGCATTGATGCATTCAAACCACCCTTAACAACTAGACATAAATGAAAAGTGAAATAAAATACTCCATCTGTTCTCTATTCACTTTTTAAGATGGCTACCTTGTTACGGGTAGTTTTAGAAGTATATCAAAAAGTTCCATACATACATAAAAACTAACTTTGCATCTCAAGTCTAAGGTTTAGTAAGTAATATCATTTACAAGTTTCACTTGATGACGCATGATCCATAAAGTGAGTGATTGCGATCGGAGAAGGTCCGATGCAAATATATTGAATATCGTGTGAGATGGAGAACGTTCTTTAAATAATTTACACGAATATAACCAACATCAAATATGTCTTCAGATTCAATTATATTCCCATATAATTGATCGACATAGCGTATTTAGAATAAACCTTTTATCATGGATTAAACATGCAAAAATAGGACAATAATTATAATGAAAGACGAAATCTTATTCAAATACTTAAATTCATAAATAACATTGGTTAACAATATCTTTATCCAAATACTAAAATACAGATTACATGAAACTACTAGCAGGACGAAGACCCATGCTTCTTGCTTGCCGGAGTAAAGCTGTAGGACGGCTAAGGCTTTGTTAAACGGGATCAGCTTGATTTATCTTTATGAACTTTAACCATATCAATTTCGCAGTTTTAATGCACTTCACGAAAACATAATGATATTCTGTGACAAGTGTTGGCGCCTTTCTGAATTCTGATTTCTTTGGCTATGATAATTGCAGCAGAATTGTCACAATTCATCTTTATCGGATAGTCATTTGAAGGAACTACGCCAAGTTCATCAATAAACTTCCTTATCCAAACAGCTTCTTTTGCAGCTTCAGAAGCAACTATATATTCAACTTCCGTGGCATGTTGTGCAGTAGTACTTTGTTTGGAGCTTTTCCATACAACTGCGCCCCCATTCAAAACGAAGACATACCCAGTTTGAGATTTCGTTTCATCTCTATCGGTCTCGAATCCAGCATCACAATAACATTTAACTTGCAGTTCTGCTTCAGGATTACCACCATACACCAAAAACGTGTCTTTAGTATTTCTTAAATACTTAAGAATATTTTTCACAGCAGTCCAGTGAGCTTCACCAGGATTCTGTTAAAATCGGCTTGTGATGTTTTACGCGAACTCCACATCAGGTCTTGTGTATTTCACAGCATACATAATAGATCCTACAACCGAAGCATAAGGAACATTTTGCATATGCTTCATTTGACAGATGTGAAAACATTGAGATTTATTTAAATGAAGATCAACTTGCGTGGATGGGAGGATTGGAATGGAACACGTTGTGAATTTTACATTTCTATATCTCTTAAGGATTTGGTACTAGATAAGCAATTTTGGACTTAATCCAATCAACCGCTTGATCTTTGTCTATATTTTTTATTCCAAGAATAAACGCGCTTCTCTAAATTTTCTTAGATATAACACTGTACCAAGATAGTACATTAACTTCTTGAAGACATGGTATATGAGTTCTCATTCATTTTTAATGTTCTTTAACATAGAAGATTAGGAATTATCGTTACTCCCCACTAGCTTTGATATTCACATGGCTCATCAAGATTTTGTGAAAACCAAACTTTGTGAATTTCTCATCAATTCTTATTCAGCTCCAGATGCTTGTTATGTCCATAAATGGTTCTTTGAAGCTTAAATACTTTACTGGGATTGATAGGATCATAAAACCTTCAGGTTGTTCCATTTAGATTTCTTCTTTCTAAGAAACATTAAAAACGCGGTTTTAACGTCATTGCCAAATCTCATAGTTCATCGTACGCGCTATAGCTATGAGAATTCTAATAGCTCTTATGTCGGCAATAGGTGAAAATGTTTCCTCATAGTCAACAACATAAGTTTGAGTGAAAACCCTTTTGCACAAGTCGAGCTTTATTAAATGGGTATACTTTGCCAATCCATACTGTCTTCTTCTTGTAGATCCACTTACTATTAATAAATTTTTGCATTTTGGTGGAAGCACTACATGTTCCATGACTTTCTTATCATTCTTGGAATTGCATTTCGTTTATGCAAAAGCCACTTGTTCGAATTCAGGTACCGATAAGCTGCTTTATAATTAACAGGTTATTAAGATCCCCTAAATGTGCTCTTTAATTCATATTGAAGGACGGGATCTTAGATCGATCTCTACATTTAGACACAATCGGATTAGGAGTTTATGTACCTTACAGATCTACAACGAGAACAACTCCTCTTTTTGAGAGATTAATCGGGCAAGACTTTCTTCTCTATTTGGATGTTGGTCTAGTGTTTTCCAGAAGGTAAAATATCTTCATCATTAATTCTACGTTTCTCCACTTTCATTTGAAGTATGGAAATCTTTCCATAGAAATCTGTACCTCTCAACAACTATTTTTTTTTCTAGGTGGGTAGTAGAAATAGTAACCCTTAGTTTCCTTAGGGTATCCTACGAAGACACACTTAAAGACTCTTTGTTGAATGTTTATAGCGCTGTAACGTTTCCCAATATGCTCTCAATACCCAGGCACATTTAAGTAAGAATGTTAGAGCTTTTCCATGCTAGTTCATACGGATTCTTGTTTACTTTTTGGTTGGAAATATTGAGAATGCGTACAGCAGTCTCGAGCATAATCCCAAAAAGGATACGGTAAAGTTGTAGTCTCATCATTGATCAAACCATATTTAACAAGGTACGATTACGCCTCTCAGAAACACCATTATGTTGTGGCGTGTAAGGAGGTGTAAGCTGTTGAACAATTCCATTAGCCTTTAGATAGTCTTTAAATTCTTGACTAATATATTCACCTCACGATTTGTATCGTATCGGCATTAATAGTCTTTTCTCGAGATGATTTTCAACTTCATCTTGGAATACCTTAATTGTTTCAAAGACTTCATGTGTCTGTATTAAGTAAATAACACATAAACAATAACGACTATAATACATAAGGTATATGAAGTAACTAGCACCTTTCTTTGACACTTGTCTAAGTTGGACCACAAAATCAGTATGAATTTATCCATGTAATTCTTTAACTTTCTCAGTTTTATGTTGTGAATAAGTTTTCTTGTCATCTTACCAAATATACAGGATACGCATTGATCAAACGGTTCATTATCCGTAGGTTTAAAAGTCCATCATGTTGCAACTTTTCAATACGTTTCTTGTTTATATGTGCAAGACGACAATGCCAAAGATAAGAAGAATCCAAATTAGGTTGTTCTCTTATTGATAACTAGATACATTGAATTAACGATGGTAAGTGAATCATCATATCAATTTCATAAATACCATTAAAAAAAAAACAAAGTAATAGCATTAAAATAAATCATATTATTCATTGAAACTGATAATTCGAAATCCTAAAACATTGGGTAAAACCCTTATTAACCAAACGAGAAACTAAAACAACACCCCTAGTAATAGAAGGTGCATAATGACAATTGTCTAAAACAATAATTAAACCATTTGGTAAAAATAAGTCAAAACTTCCAATAGCTTCCACTTCCGCGCGCACATCATTGCCCACGTACAAGTAGAGACTACCACCACTAAATTCTTTGTCTCATAAAGTCCATGTTTTGTGTTACATATGCGAGTCCACAACCAGTCGTCATACACCCAGGAATTTTTCGGAACACAAATAATTCAATCGTTTAATTTACCTGAAGATGTGGATGACCATTTTGACCTCAGTTTTCTTCTATTTTCATTCAACTCAGCTTGAATACAAGGAAGTTCCTTTTCCAATGTCCTTCCTCTTTGCAGTGGTGACATTGTCCATCTTTTGCCGAACGCTCTTTCTTGTAAGGTTGAGGTTTTTGGGTTTAGTAGGATAAGAGTTTTTAAGACCCTTACCTTTCTCTTTCCCTTTAGCCTTACCTTGCAGTTTATTCTTCTGGACTCTACCACTGTGAATCGCCATCACATGTGGTGTAGAGGAAGCACCAATAATTTGCTGCTTGTTCCTCTTAATGCTTTTCTCAAATTCAATAAGCAATGAATGTACTTCACTTATTGTCTTCTCCATTTAGCATTGCTATATTGTAATTTTGACAAAGCTTGAACTTCATTAAAAGTGACTTAAGAGAAAACTGTTACTACACTTTATCAGGAAAAGCATAGTTGAGTGTAGCCAATTGATCCAGATAGCTTTTCATCAATAGAGCATGATCGCTAACGGATTTTTCCTTCAAACTGCTACATGAATGGAACTGTTCTACCAACTCTTGGTGTTCATCACCCCCCCGGTGGTTTTCCATACATCTTTTGGAGCTCAGTAATCATCTCTTGAGGAGATTTATTTTCAAATTGCTGATAGAGTTTTGGAGACATGGTTCCAAGCATCAAACAAGCAACTTCATTGTGACGATCAAAAAGAGCATTCCAATCAGCAAGAGCTTGATTATCAGCACTTGCGGCAGGTGCAGGTGGCAAGGGTGTTTCAAAAACATCCTGTAATTTTTCAGTACGCACAACAAGTTTGAGCGCACGCAACCACTCATTAAAATTTGGTCCAATAAGTTGATGCTTCTAAGCATTGACTAAATGCGAATGTTGTGTTTTGGTTTGGGCTTTGTTGAGTGCATCTACAAATAAAAATAAGTTCACATTTGTTTTTCGATAATAATTCTTTAAAGAAAATTAAATTTACCAATGCTTATAAAATAAAGCATTAATTTTGATATGATAGGCTCCACCTTGATAAAACCACCACCGCATCAGTTGATCTGCTAGTGATGATGATTTCTTCAGGGTAATTAAGTTTAATAATTGCATTCCAATACAATTCCTACATTATGGGATCTAAATTTTTGTACATACATGAAACATTCAACTGAAAAAGTGAGCAGTTTATCCCATATATGCCACGAAGTTAAGGTCTCACTATCTAAACTTGATTAAGTCGGTTCAACAATAAAACTGTGTTATATAGCACTTAAGTCTCACTAATAAGTGTATTATATCACCTTTGGGTTACAAAACCATGAATAGGTCTCACTAATCATGGAAGAGTAAGTGCAAGTGTTTTTCTAGTTGGATGGCCAATAAAAGATTGGTTTGAAAGGGTATAGATTATTATCGTGTCAAAACTATGTACAAAAGAGCATGCAACATCTTTGTAACCTTGATTGTTATATAAATATAATTTTATAAATACATTATGGACTATTAAATTGCATAGTTAATTCATAGAAGAATTTTATATTCGATGTAAGGCCGAATCCACTTAGAGTTTTGCATTATAATCCATAATAAATCTAATTTCGATAATCATTAGTCATGTTTATATTTGTTTTTCAAAAAACCCTTTGCTTTGATGTACAATACATAACAATTTATCAAAAGCAAACAAATAAACATAAACAACTTAAAACATATATCCGATTAACACATTAATCACATACCACATGCATAACCAATTGATGATAACCTAAAATCTATGTGATTTAAATTAAAAACACATAGCATAAAACTGTCAAAACAATTTAAATTTTACTTCAGGTCACGTCAGAGTGCAGCTAGAGTCTTCTCGAGCCTTAGCTCAAAACTACAAAGTTGTAGATCTACAAGTCGTGGACCACCCACAAAAATTTCAAATTTTTTCGATATCGGATGAATTTATTATGAATTTTTTTACTAACAGGTGTCATAACACTTACGAAAAACATAAAATTCAACTAATACACATCAAGATCCGATTTTTATCATCAATTATGCATGTTTAACACTTAACAATTATTATACATTCATATATCATATATCACATGTCATCATCCATGATAAACTTGCAAGATTCACCATGGATCTCATCAAATTAACATTTAATAAAGCGAGAAGATTCATATTAACAATAACTAAATTACCGATTATTAACAATTAATCTACGAGAATCCATCAATAAAAATTGCTACATCTTAGGTTTTGTCTAATCTAATTTTATTAAACCCTAATTAGGGTTTATGAACACAAGATCATCAATTATCAAATTAAGACAAATCAAAACCTAGCTCAATTTTTAATCGTTCTTGGAATAACAAATTATGTTAATATATAGATCATAAAAATTTTGACGGTCTTGAGCACTGTTGGAATTAGTTGACATTAAGATCATATTAACTATTACTACCTCCGTCCCACATTAAGTGTTCACTTGACTTTTTCAAAGTCTTTTTTCTTCAACTTTGACTTTAATGATTTCTTCTTACGTTATATGATACTTGATGCAAGATATATGAATGGATAGAGTTTTGAATATATTTTTCGTTGGTAGAATTTTCGTTCAATATTATATAACACAAACAAAAATATTTATGGTCAAAGTTGATAAAAAAATACTTAAAAGATTCCATTGTGGACACTTAATATGGGACGGAGGGAGTAATAAATACGAGCACGCAACGGAAGACTATCACGTAAGATCATTCACATAGTCATATAAATTAACATAATAATAATAAAAGAAAAACGTACATTTTAGAAAATCTTGAATTAATAAATCAAGAACAATATAAGATCAAAGTATGATCTCTCTTTGGATTCGTACACACGTTTGTTAGTGATTCAATTAGAATGCTAGTTTTTTATAAACAATAAGCAAAACAACTTACTTTAAGTTGATTAATCAAATCGGTTTTCCCACTTGGTTGGGTGTAGCCGATTGACTCAACACGAGAGAAGGGGAAGAGAAAATAAGTTTTGCTTTTAGGGTTTCACCAAAAGATATATCAAAACAATGAACTTTGATTTGTTTATATAGGATAAGAATTGTTAGAAGTAAACATAATATCCACCTACTCTTGTTGAGGTATAAACCGGCCCCAAACACAAGCCATAACCCAAGTCAAACTTCCTTTTCTCTTTATTTACATTAGTTTTTATGTTAACATTTAACGACGTTACTAAAATTCCTTTAAGTAACTAATTAATAACGGCCGTTATCTTATTATTTAAACAATTAATATTAAATTAATTATATAATTAATAATTATATTTATTAAATCCAAACCCTATCGTGTGCGTCTCCAAAGGCCTGAGTCGCATTCCGAACATATATTATTTACGTGTACATTCTTTCAAATGTATATTCATATTAAGTTGATATGAAAGATGTATTTATTGAATTTTGACTTTTCTTACATATTATTTCTATATAAATATTGTCACAAATTTACGATCAATATCGGACCTCTTGGACATGAAATTTAGAGTACATAAATGAATACCCAAATGATTTTTAATGTTTTGTGATGTATACAAAATATACAAAATTATTATATCAGTACATATATTGATTACAGATAATTGTCTAACTACTTTATACAACTTTGATGAAAACCTATTTTTTCATCCTCTTGCAACGTAGGTTACATTGCATTGATGCATTCAAACCACCCTTAACAACTAGACATAAATGAAAAGTGAAATAAAATACTCCATCTGTTCTCTATTCACTTTTTAAGTTTTTTTTTTAATTTTAACTTTAAATATTTTTGTTTGTGTTATATAATACCTGATGAAAATCATAATTATTAAAATACATTTAAGGTCAAAGTTGAAAAAAAAATACTTAAAAAATCAATAAAGGACAATAATTTTGGGACGGATGAAATACAAAACTAGAGAAAAGTAGTTTTATATTGTATCATACAATTTCAAGCTTTAATTTTAGTGATTTCGCTAAGAGCCTCAGGTGTAGTAACACCATAACACTATTTTTTGACTGTCACGTTAGCGCCATATCAGCATAACACCAACACCAACACCAACACCAACACCAACACCACTCCCCTAATCATAACACCAAATAACACCACTTACCTCTTTATTTTCATAAAGCCCCCTAAACAATTATTTCATTATTTTAAAAACTAATCATTTCATTCATAATTAAACATACAAATTACATAAAAAAACACATTATGAAATTAAAAAAAACATTACGAAATAAAAAAAACATTACGAAAAAAAAACATTACGAAAAAAAAACTACTCGTCTTCGTCGTCCTCGTCGCCAAAATCATTTCTCATTTTGTTTTTGATTAATTGTTTTTGCTTCTTGATCCAATAGGCGTCGTCGTCGTCCAAATCCTTGGTGCTAGTAGCTAGAAACCTCAACTCCTCCAACCGCATTTGTAACATTCCGTATTTTCAGGTCATTTACAACGTCATCTATTTTACTAATTATTTTTTTTCTCGTACGCGTTTACTTTTAATTTTAATAGTTAAGTTAAATCGCGTAAGCTATAAATTACCAATCAACGTAAGCGGGCACCAAACAAATTAAAGTTTACGTCAAGTAATCATTATATTATTATTACTAGAGTAATAATTTACTTCTTATATTTTATTTTTATTGGTTACGTAAAATAATTACGTTTCGCAATTAAATACATTTAGGCATACCCGGAAGCACCAAAATTAATCTACGCTTCAACAAATACCTATGTTTATATCCAATGCTCAAATTTTATAAAACTTTACCCATGAACATCACCCTTAGCCGAATTCTTCATAAGAATAAGCTAGATTATACACTTTACAAAGTTACATATTATAGTTTAGTAAAACTACAACTTATAACAAAATGCAAGTAATACTTCCTTATTTATCAAAAATATTTATGGTCTTGCTTTTCCTCATTTCCATGGGATAACATCCTCTTTAGGGAACCAATGAACACAACTCATTAAGGCTTAGACTAGACCATGTTGTTTTGACCAAAGACCCCTTAATTCCCTCCCCATGTCCCTTGACCGGTCACCCCCC